>WBNH01006615.1:19033-72386 GCA_013401255.1 Urocolius indicus | reverse complement strand
TCTCTTCCCACTCCTTGCACCACCATCAGCTAGAAAGGAAAAAGGAGAGAGAAGAAGGAAGAAACAAGAAGAAGCCTCCTTTTCTGGCTTCTTCTTAAAAAGTGATAATGGCAGTGTCTAATTGGTTCAGCCCCAGAAGTGGGTCTGGCTCAGAGCTGGGGAGAGTTTTGAGAAACTTTTTACAGGAGCCATATTTACAGGCCCTTCCCCCTTAACAGAAAAGGCTGTCATGTTGAACCATGACACAGGGGAAAGTCTTTCTACTTTCACTGCAACCCCCTCCCCTTGTTACCAAGCAAAAGCAGCTCCTCGGTAAACCATGACAGTACCATAATTAATTCAAGGAATATGAAGCAATATTGCTGCACAACCTCAGTGCAGTATCTATCCAAATAATTGACTTCTGTCCCCCTTTCTGACGACTAGACTTCTCTTTTTTTGACATGATGACTCCCCCAGTTCTAAAGGCTTTCTGCCCCTCGTCACATGAATCAGAGTGAAACTCTGTCTTGCATTTTGCTACCTTTTTATGCTGCCTCAAATTGTGTTCCTAAATCACATTTTTAGATACAAATCAATATTCTGTTTTAATTATTCCCATATTGACCGTGGTAGTAAATACCCAGCTTCTCTGGTTAAAGTAATAATTAGGGCAATTTGTATACTGGGAATAGTGATTTACTCTTCCTGACACTGCTAGTACTGCTACAAACGTAATTATTTATAAAATTGTGATAGTCTTTTCATAAATTTCCAGAACACCAGATGAAACACATTGGACACCCTGGCCAGTCATACAAATTGAGTTCAAAGGAAAACCAAATTGACTCTTTCGTGCTCTAAGAAAGTTTGTTGGGGAAAAAAAAAAAAAGGAACGTAATGCTCAAAGTGTTTTCTCTATGAAATCAAATGTCTAAAAGTTAGTATTCTAATTATCAGAACTGTTGAGTAATTGAAGATTCCATCCCACAAAAATCCTCATATTTAACAGACACTATTTTACTCTGAGTCAGAATATAGATCTGAAAATGTATCTGTTCTCCTGAAAGGGAGATTTTCAGAAATAATTAAGTTTCCCACTCTCCCATTCTTTTATTGTGAAGGTCTGATCAGATTTTTTTCCTTCTTTCTTTTTTTTAAAGGAGAAAATGCACAGAAAAAAAAAAAAAAAGTCATTTTTATATTTTGGTGTTATGGACATTAAGAGAACATATTTAAATATAAAGGAGTGCTTACTTAAACACTTTCTTACCCTTTAAAATGCTCTTCTTTGTTGTGTGCCACAAATCTCATGCTTTCTAAGTTTTTCAAATTTTATAACTGAAAAGAGGATAGAGAGGATCTTGGTTTTTAACTGCATTGATAAGTGAGTTTTTTACTTTTGCACATGTACTTTTATTCAAAATACTTTCAATATTGTTTCTTTGATATTATAATTTAAAGAAAAAACATAAACACATAAAGAAATTGAACGCAAAAATACAGAAAAAAACCCATACTGAAAGTTCTGGTCAGCTTGAAAGATCTGTGTTAAAAATTGGGTTCTTTTAAGATGAAATTAAAACCAAAAAAATCCTGAAGAGTTAAAAAAAAAAAGTTGGCTTCACCTTGTGCTTAAAAGCCCTGAGGGCTGTACTTAAAATATATCACCTTATCACTCATGCTTGAAGTACTTTACTACTTAATCATATAATAGTCTCAGCTTGAACAGTATCTGAGAGAATGAAGAAACGGTATTCTTCAAATCTCACTAGAGCTCTGAGTACGATAACACAGAAGATTTGGTCAATATGCTTTTGCTTTCTTATTGCTTGTTAAAATTCTGTAAAACTTACTGCAAGATTCTGAAAGTAATAGTGAGAAAACTCTCCTCCACCAGGATTTCTCTCAGCCCACTTTTAAACGTGATCCATAATTTGATCAAATGCTCTTGGGCACTATTAAATAGTAATAATGAACTTCACCTAAAGCCCTTAGTAATTTTGTTCCACATTTCCTTCTCTAATTATCCACTATTCCCTATTTATTATTGCTTCATTCCCTGCCTTGAGGCCTTCTAAAAATACTAAGAATGATAAATTAAACAATACATTTTGGCACCATGTTAACCAGTGGGGAGGGTTATAATTTAATGGGTTGTCTTCAGAATTAATTATTTCTGAATTATTTAATTGCAGCTTCTAAACAAAATTTCTTGCTGGAAGTATGACACTGGAAGCCAAGCTATCTTCCTATAGTCTCTAGCAAAAGGAAAACAAAAACATTAAAAGCATACATGTTTAAATTAAATTCACAACATGTCTCTATGCAGATCAATAGAAGCCTTCCATTTACATTTATATTTATATTTTTGCTAATGAGCAGTGTCTTATCCCAAGAGACATAATAATATTTTTCAGAGTAATCTCTCAAGTGTAATCACTAGGCAAATGGCATTCTGGAGTTAATATTTTTTTTCCCCATCTTTATTTTTAAATTAAAAATAATCATTGGCTTTTATATGACATATTTATGCTTTTCATTCAAAATCAATTTAAAACAAGGCTATGTTTTTGTTTTTAAAATTATAACTCCCTGTTAACTCCCAGCTCTTTTCCAGCTTTTTCAGTTAGTCCTGATGTAACCTCTTCTTAGTTTCCAAAGTAAATATTGTAATTCTTTTGAAAAATATGACATTTGGAAGAATGACGTTTGGAGAACTAGAAGATGGCACTTCTGTACTTTGTCCAACCAAGTTCCTGTGGATTAATCCACAAAAATTTTGCTTAAACACCGCACAGCAAATCTGTCAGCATATAGATTAATAGTCTAGACTTGCTTTTTCATATTGATATTGGAAATTTTTACTATGGAAAAAAATAAACATGCTCTGCAGCTTGTCAGTTCTCTGGAATCAACAAAAGGAAGAGAAAAACAAGTCTTGTGAACCATTTAGTATGATGCTCTACATTTTGCAGAACTATGTTCTTTCCCGAATAAAGGAAGATCACATAATGCATTTCATAGGCACACGGAAATCTGAGTTTTATTCCTCTCATCCTACTAGTCAGAGTCTCTGATTCATAATGAATTTTTCAGTGCCATTGTGTTCTTCAGTTTTCATGGTTTTATACTTTTGTTTCAGATCCTTTGTTTTACTGCAAATTTTGGTGCCATGACTGTGAGGTACGCCATTATTTATCATCCTACCAAAAACTGGTGCAAAGAAAGGAAGGAAAATATGTCTCAGTCACTGAGAAACTCCAGAACAAGTTAGTGTAAATGTATTACCTCCTGAGTAGCCCCAATATATGAGAAAGCACATTCTGCTTGCATCATTTAAAGAAAAAAAAATACTGAAGCTTTTGTTGAGTAGTTCCTTCAAACCCACCATATAGTTAATTGTGTTTCTTCAAACTATCCTAGGGCATATCTCCAGTCTTGTCAAGGTTCATTTTAAGGCAACAACTATCTCTGAATTAGGAAGGCAAAGTTTATGTAACATGCTCAGTGAAGTATAGAGCAAACACAAATTCCCAAAAAATGTGTGTAAGAGTGCTAAAATTTGGCGTCATACTACTTTGTGTCCTCACTGCTCTATAACCTGTATTTGTTCCCTTTTAGTTTACCAGGATATCCCCTCCAAACATATATGTGGATTCTGTAGATGCTCCAATCCCTTTCTCATGTACTGGAGAGGAGGCAGAGAAATCCTCTAACCCAGCTTTTGTCACATAATGTATCACTTTTTTGGCTCAAGTCTAAGCTGTGAATGGTGATGTCTTTAGCATTTGTCTTCATGGCTTAGGAAGAAGATGACGGTGATAAATTGACATGAGCTATACTTGCCTGGAGGATGTCAAGCTTTAAGCAAGGTAGCAAATTAAAACATCCTATACTACAGTACCCGGGAAACTTTTCACGTATTATCTAAAGAAAGATGAGATTTTGTGGACCAGAGTTCTCCTTACCCCTAGTCTGGTAATTCTGCTCCAGCCTGCTCTGAATTTCCACCTGAATACTTTGAAGGAGTTTTGGTCCAAGAAGAGTGGACAAGAGCCCGACAATCTTCTGCTACTAAAAAAATGTCCAAGTACTTATGCTGCTACCAGAGACAAACCCTTAGTGTTACACAGTGTTATGAAGTCTCAGGGCTAAGACAGAAAATGTGATAGCTAGCAGAGGTATTTATGGCACAAGGACTAAATATCACATGCTTTCTGGCTAAGTAGCTGTGAAGAAGGCTAAATACTTGCATTGCCTAAGTTTCTAATTTTTAGATCAAGAGAAAATTGACTACGGAGAATTAGCCATGTCCTGTTGGAAGAACTTTTTAAAGAGTAGAGCAAAGGAAACAGCAAAAAGGGCTCAGCAAACTGCAATCTTTTAGCACACAATGAAGTTAGGAAACTCTTGAGAAGACTGTACTTTCTTGCATTGAGGAAGATCCGCATCATAGAAATTATGAAAAGAAAGAAATTAGCTGAAATATCCAAAATGGCTGAATGAGTCTTTCCACTACTCATAAATTCATAGAGTGAAAAGGAATGGCAGAAAAGTATTGTCTTGTGAAACTGCAGAGGGGTAAGTTTGTTCCATCTGTAGAGGCTGGGGATGCACCTGATGGAGAGCAGCTTTGTGGAGAGGAAACTGGGAAATCTGAATGATAGCAAACTAACAATGAGCCAGAAATGTGCCCTCATGGCCAAGAAGGCCAACGGCATCCTGGAATGCATCAAGAAGAGTGTGGCCAGCAGGTCAACTGAGATTCTCCCTCCCCTTTACTGTGCCCTGGTGAGGCCTCATCTGAAGTCCTGTGTCCAGTTCTGGTCTCCTCAGCTCAACAAAGACAAGTAACTTCTAGAGACAGTCCAGCACAGGACCACCAAAATTTTCAGGGGATTGGAGCATCACTCATGTGAGGAAAGGCTGCAGGACCTGGGACTGTTCAGTCTAGAGAAGAGAAGACTAAGGGAGAATCTCATTAACACTTTTAAGTAACTAAAAAGTGGATGTCAGGGGGATTGGGTGACACTTTTTTTCTCTAGTGTCCAGTGACAGGACAAGGTATAATAGATGTTTAAGTGGAAAATTTTGTGTTACAGCTTAACACAAGAAAAAAATTTTCTGCAAGTGTGATGGAGCAATGGAACAGGCTTTTCAGGGAGATTATGGAGTCTTCTTCTTTAGAGGTTTTCAAGACCCACCAGGACTTCTTCCAGTGTAACCTGATCTAGGTAGACCTACTTTGGCAGAGGATTGGACTATATGATCTCTAGAGGTCTCTTCCAACCACTACCATTCTAAGCTTGTATGATTCTAACTTGACTCATAATGACATCTGCAGTTTTCTCTGTTTAAAGAATTGTTTTGCTCTAGTATCTTATTTTCTATTTCAACCATATAATTGATGTAAAACCTGAAAGCAAATGGGAAGACTGGCTTCTTTGAACAAATTCATAAAACAACCATTTTGCCTGTGCTTCTTTGTTCACTGTGAGCCACTCAGAGCCAATGGATTGATGAATATATATTCTTTTGTTGTTGGGCCTGATAATTTGGAATATAATTAGTGATAAAGTTGCTCTAAATTGCAGATCTTCCAAGTCCAGCTGATTAAATCTAGACATAATGGCCTCAATCTCTTTAATAAGCTTCCTTAATACATATTTCTTAACTCAAAGTCTAGAAGCTGTTAATCATATCTCTATTATGTGTAGGTGATTTAGCTTCCCTTTAGTCTTCTTTTTATAAATGCTAAGCACATATCTGGCAACGAAGTAGCTTGTTTGATTGGTTTGATTGGAAAACGTGGTCATACACTTCCACTGGCATGCAATCTTGACTACAGCCAATAAAAGTGCCTCACTTTCTGCAGACAAATAGAATTTATCTAAAGAAATCAGATTATAATAATTATACTGGCTAAGCTTAATATATTAACCAGTAGAGGAAACAAAAGTAAACCAGGAAAAACTATTTTAAACTAATACAGAGAAGAGAGTTTAAAAGACTTTTAATTACTGGTATAATATAATTTTACCACTTTATATTAGACAAAACTGTGGGAACAATGATGCAGAATGTATTTATCCATTTACTGCTATTTTGGTTAAACACATATGCACAAAGATGTGTTTCTTAGAAAAAAAATAAAACCTGTTTCACATCTAAAAATAATGAACATGAAAATCCTCAGGTGTTCAAGAGTTTTTATAAAGTCCAAAACGGTCATGTAATTTTTGATCATAAAAACATAGTTCAGCCTTAAGTAACAGCACAGAAGATTCTCTATGTGACATTTGCAGATATCTATGTCCAAGTAACTTCACAAATTCTGAAAAGATATTTATAAACATCTTAGGTTAATTGCTTTGAAATAGTATCCACATTATCCATTTTATTTTAAAAATATCATCAGCTATTTTGTTCAAGTGATCTATCATTTAGTATTCAAATAAATTTCATATATTCAAAAATATTTTTTAGTCTTTTATTTAATTTTAAGAAACTTTATATCTGTGTGTACAGCCACTTCCTGTATCTTCATTCAAAAGCATAATGCTCTTGATTAATTCAATAAATAATATTTTTAAGCTATGTTATGATGCTCTATTTTTCATACTGATTTAAGAGAGTGTGTATGTGTTTTTGCTAATGCTGTAAGCTGGAAAATGGGTTAAAGCTGTAAAATACATACATAATTTTTCTTTTTCTTAGAGTTTAAAAACAAAGTGCTGAATTTTAGCTGTGTTATTAGATTAGTTACTAGAGTGATTCTGGTAGTCATTACAATTGGTATTTACAAAACCATCTTTCTTACAGTTTGCACATGATTTTGCCACTATCTCTTTCAGCACAATTTTGGTATTTTTTTTATTTCATTGTAAGATTCATCTGAAGCCTGCTACTTTTTCTGTTCATTGTTCCCTGATGTCTCCATGAAAATGTGCAGTGACCTATCCTATTCACAATCATTCAGAGGTAAGCACTGTAATTGTTTAGGGATGAATGCAAAAATTTATGTAGCATTTTTATTCTCAATATGTATTTTTCAACTGAAACACTAGAATAATATAAATGTATGGTCTCTATTGAGCTTACTACTTCTTTTGTACAAAATTCATATTGAAGTTGTTTGAACCTTTTAAATCTCTCTATGCTCTTTCACAAATGTTACAAACAGTTTCAGGAATTAGGTAAATTATATAAATTTGTAATTTATTTTCATCTACTGATAAAATCTAAATCACTTGGACATATAATTTAATGTTTGCTGTTAAGTACCACATGCACAAAACTAAATATCTATAGACAGGTTTTAGCTAACTCTTCTTTCACTGAGAAAAATATTGATGCATATTCTGGCTTTTTTGTTGTGACAGAGATGAATTCTTCTTATAATGGCTGTTATTCCTGAAATGTAAAAGCTGCACACCTAAAAAATGGTGACATCCACATAGCTACTCAGGGTTTCTGAGCAACAGTATGTACTCAAAGCCTATAGAGTCACCTGATTTTTCCAAAGAACCCCTAGTACTTTTCATGAATAGAGAATAAGAAAGATGCAACATCAACAAGCTGAATCAAAATCCCAAATATTTAGAACTGCTCTTCTTAGATCAACATATAAGAGAAAGACCAAATTTACTTTCTATTTACACTTTTTAGCTGGTAAAGAAACTTCCTTCAATTCAAGGACCACTCCTCTGACAAAGGTATTGGGATTTCCTGAGTTTTCTTAAAGGCTGGAGAAGATGGTTTTCTCACAACACTGTATGTCCAGTTCAGTTTATCTGCTGTAGAGTTCTTCAGTACGGTACAAATCTCTAGAGGTCTATCTCTATTTGAAGAGCTGGCCTCTGTCTTTTTCATTGTTATTGAAAATCTCAGTAGTGTTCTGCTCAGCAGGCTGCCTTAGAGGCACCTCTTTTACATCTGAACTTATGTTAGGATTATCCCTATGTTCTTTTCCTCAGTCCTTGTACCAATACACATAAGGTAGGTGTACACGTAGGGAAAAAGCAAAGTTAAATCATTTGTTTGCCCTCCTTTCTGCCATAAGGACCTTGGAAAGTCATATCGGGTCTCCAAAGTTTAATTTCTTCATCCGTAAATTAGACTTAGTTTGATTTTTTTCCTTGGCAAAGTGTTTTTTGTTCCCTGGCTGAAAAAGAAGCAACAGTCACTAATTAGGTATTATGGAAATATTACAATGTTTAATAGCAAGTACTCCTACGTGTACCAGACACATAGATAGTTTGCTTGTACTTTATTTATTTGCAAAAAAGGTACTGTGTTAAGATTTCTAAAATCACCAAGTGAATCTGTTATTGACAAGTTTCTAACTTCATTGTATGATATGAAAGCATCTTTTTTGTTTAGTGTTGTTACCCTGAGGGAAGTAGAGAAAAAAAGCAATAGAGTAAGATTGACTGTAAATCACTGAGGACTCTCAGAGAGACAGATCTCTTGCACGACTCTGCTATGGGGAAGACCACAGTGGTATTGTTTTATTATCTCTGCTTTCAAGATAACATGATATGAATACTAATATTAAGTGGCAACAAGATGAGAGCAAGAGATGGGGTGCTGGTATATAATAAGCAACAATAAAATAAAATGTACTTATAAGCTATTATTTCCATCTTGTACAGAATAAATAAGATTAATCTATAAGCAATTAATTTTCTTTTAAAAAGTGTACATTCACATTGTAGTACATTGATTCCAAATTCTTGAGATACTCCTAAACAAGATCATGTTCTTCATTAGACATGTATAGTGTCCTGAAACTAGAAAATCACAACTTTTCTTTCAGATGAAATTTAAGCAGTAATGCAGCAAGAGTGTACTTCAAAAAATCTTAAATAAATACCTCCAAAAAACTCAAACCTTTAAAATTTAATCATATGTCATAGATAGCAGGTGATGTGACAGGATAAGATCTATTATATAATATTGTCATTAAAATGATGATGCAAACCAAAGTATTGATGGAAAAAAAAGCAAATTGAGTAAATAATGGTCAGAATTTATTTTTTATGAAGTAACCGGGTTTTTTTTTCCTCTTCAAAATATTGAAAGACTTAAGCAAAACAGTTTACAATAAACATGAGATAGTTGGAGTGTCATCTGAAATATCACCTCCAGTTTTATTGGGTCTGGTTGCTCAGGCCCTGTACAGTCGAGCTTTTAATATCTCCACAGATTAAGATTATCCAGCTTCTCGGGACCACCTGTTCCAGCGTTTGATTGTTTTCACTATCAATTTACATATACATTTGGAATTTTCATCATGGTAGTTTTTGCCCATTGCCCCTCATGCTTTCACTTTAACATTCTGAGAAGACACTGGCTTTCTCTCTGCTGAATGCCACAAACAGGTTGCATCTTAGTCTTGTCCATGTTGAGGAAACACACCTTCCTCAATCTTCCTTTATTTCATGTGTTCCTCTTGCTTCTTCATTACCTTAATAATCCTCTATTAAGACTCTCTCAAGTATGTCAATCTTTCTTCTGAATTGGATATCTCCAAACTGGAAACAATATTTCAGGTGCAGCCTCAGAAGTGCTACATAGAAGGAAGAGCAATTGTTTCACTTGGCTTGTTCATTACACTCTTTCAAATACAGTCCAGTAGGTGGTTAGCCTTCAATGAAATAAAGGCGCATTTCTGACTCAACTTGGTGACAACCAGGGCTGAAAAACCCCTTTATACCAAAAAGCTCCCTGTCCAGTCAGCATTCACTCATACTATTGTATGGTGTTACTGTATCCCAAACATAGAACTTAATGTTTGTATTGATTGAACTTCTTGAAGTTTCTATCAGCTCATTTGTCCAGCTTGTAGGTGTTAGACTGATAGTGTAATATTATTCCCCAAGTTCACTTTCTTGTGCAAATTTACTAAGTGTATTCTTTCTCCCTGCCTAGGTCACTGATGAAGCTAAACAGGATCAGTATTTATACCAAAGAAGTGTTGTGTGAAGACTAAGAGCTTGCCTCATCTGTTAGAGTCCTTCCTGGGGACTTTCACCAAAAGCAGTTTTGCAAACTCAAGGGTCTTAACTTTGCCTGTCAAAGCCCCTTTGGGTGACTTGCACCGAAAACAGCTTCTCGAAGTCAAGAATTAAAGTCTGGTTTATGAGAGTTTATTAAGGCTTCTTACCAAGAAGTTCTTGGTGAAGGAAGCAGAGTATAGCCTGTTGACTATCTCATCTTGGTCTTCAGTCTTTTTCTCCCTGCTGCATCTTTTTCTTTCAGTCGGTTTGAGAAGAAGCAGAGTAAAAGTACTCAAAACTCTCAAAAGGCCTAAAAGGCCAAGGAAACCAAAAGGTCATAAACCAGTTAGACAAAAAGCAAGAAGCTGAAAAGCAAAAGCCCTGTCTCTCTCTCCCTGGGGACATTTATACCCCAAACTTCTCTGTCCCCTCCCTGGGGTGACATTTAACATGATTTGGGTAGAGAATTGAGGATTATAGTCATATATATTTAGCATGTACCTCTTTTTGCACATTTTTGTTTTTAGGTCTGTCAAGAGGATATTAGCTTTAATATTCATTTCACATTTATTTAAGTAATTATCTCATTCTGGGAACCTATGGCCTTGCTGAAACAGTTTTGAAGTTATTTTTCTGCTCAATCCCACAATTTACAGCCAAAATAGGACCATCTTGCCTCCAAAGGGCTTACTCCCTTGGTTGCTTCTCAGGCTGATCTCTCAGGCCTGCACCTCCCAGGTCTGAATAAGAGATAAGTGGGTGCTGTCAGTTTTAACCCTTTTTTGTATGATTGTTACAAGAAGCAACACTCAAAAAGAAGGTTTTGAACTGTTGTCTTCTTATGATCAGTTTATCATCAGTCCAGTCAGTCTTAGCTCCCTTGTTTTCCAAATTTCTAGGTCATTTCTCTGCAGTTATACTACGAGGATATTACAGGTGACCCCACTGCACTTAACCACTCAACCATTTGAATCAAGTAGAAGACAGGCATATTGAACAGGCATGATTTGCCCTTGCTGGATCCATGCTGGCTGTTTCCAGATACTTTTTGCTTGCAAATAGCTTCCAAATGGTTTTGCTGAGCTTTCTTCACAGTCTGTATTGCCTTGGTTTCTCTTTCTATTTTAGAAGATGGGCATAATAATAACCTTTTTCTAGACTACAGGGAACTTCTTTGACAGATACAACCTTGTAAAGATGACAGAGGGGAGCCCTGAAATAGCATCTGCCACATCTCTCAGCATTTTGCACGTCTTTGAGCTGTCCCCATCGTATGTTTACATAGTTTTTTAACATGGTCCCTAACTTGATATTTTTCTGCTCTTGAGTTGTAATTCATTTAGTCAGACATGGGAGGCCTCAGAGCACGTTGCAAGTACAAACTGACACAAATGAGAAAATTAATATCTTTGCCTTCCAGTTGTCTATCATCAGCACATCACTTGCCTCATTAATAGCAAGCCTACATCATCTTTGGTTTCTATTCTTGTTGCCAATGTACTTTCAGAAACCTGTCCTGTTGCCTTTTACATCCTACAGTTTCAACTACAGCTGAGCTTTAGTTTGCCTAATTGCCTAATTCTATCTGTGCACCTCATGTAATGTTTCTATTTTCCTTCTAACAGTCAATCTTTGCTTCCACTTTCCACATACTTCTTACTTGTATCTGAGTCATGAGTTTTTTTATCCATGTTGACCTTATGCCAATCCAGCTTGACTACAGTACAATGGGATGGCTTAGTCTTGTGCTTTGAAGAGTTTGTCCTTGAAGATAACCAACTCTCTTGGGCTTTGGGGTTTTGTGATTATTTTTTTTCTTTTTTCCCTTTGAAGCAGCATCCAAAGGATTCTTTCTTCCAATTCCTTAAGCAAGTAGAAGTCTGATCTCCTGAACCCATGGTCTTTGTTATGCTCACTCTCCTCCTCATTGTCCTGGAGATATTTAATTACATTATTTCATGGTCCCTAGAGTGAAGGCTGCTGTTGACCAATCATATTCACTTTGATTCACAAGTAGCAAGTCTGGATGATCTGACCTCCCAACTTCTGGCCATACAATTATCTGCATCAAAATATTTTCCTTGATGCACTCTGAAAATCTCCTGGTTTGCATCCATCCAACCATGTTGCCTTTCGAGCGCATGATAGGGCAGTTAAAGCCATCCAAGATAAACTCACATTGCAACCATGAGAATTCTTCAGGTTTTTTCAATAATTTCATCAACTGTTTGATGAGGTCAATATCCAGTGCCTGCTGTTACATTATCCCTGGATACATCTTCTCAAATATGGTCTCCAAAGCATTGGAACAGTCTGTCGTATATTCTGTAGCAAAACTACATACATCTAGTTAACTTCTTGACATGAAGCAGAAGATTTCCCTTTTTATCCTCTGCCTATTTTTACAGTATGAACCCATCATAATATGCCACAGATTCCACTACATTACTGTAAATTTAGCAAGTTTTGCAATAGTGTTAGAAGTAACTTTGTTCCTAAATTATCTGTCTGCCAGAAAATCTGTTTGTCTATTTTACCCTCTTGTTCTCCACTCAATTACATTCTCTAGGAACTCTGCATTTTCTAGGAATAAGAAATCAGTTTTTATCTCTGAAGCTGAATCCAACACAATTTCACAATGTACTTCCCTGAGAATAAGCATATATTTTCTGTAAATTGTTCAAGTTTTGGATTTTTCTATTTGTCTGTTCAAATATTCACATTATGAGACATACATGCCTTAACAACAGTATGCTACAATACAAAGTTCTCTTTTTGCTACAACTTATCAGCAAAATGCATTGTTTCCTATATTCCTCCATTCATGCTTACATTTTACAGAATCACAGAGTCTTAAGTGTTGGAAGAGACCTCACAAGAAAAGACTTGCTCATTTTAACTTTATATTTATGCATAAAGTCAACAATTAGATAAAACTTCATAAATTCACATTACTTAATTTTGTGTTTATTATCTGTGAAAACTTCAAACTGAAGCCTCTGTGAGAAAATGTCTATTTCTTGTCCAGAATTAGATTATCAACACTGTTAATGGCTATAGTCATCCTTTTTGATATATCCAACTTGCAACTTCCAAAGCAACTTCTCAGTATTATTCATCAATCATCATGTCTAGGGGACCATTACATTCAACAATTTGGATGTGATCATCCAAACATCCAGAAGAGTTTTTTAAAGAGTAAAAGGCTTTAAAAGTATCAACACAGCCTAGTCTGTGCCAGTTGGCCTCAGCGACAGATAATGACCATGTACACATTTACTTTATCAGTATACACACACAGAACTGATGATTCATTCTTAATATAAATATATATGTATATACTGTGAAAACTTTAAAGATTGAATATTGTACAAATACAGCGTGGGAATTTAATTAATATCCATGTGAGAGAAGTCATTCGCAAGTAGAGAAACACAACATAAATACAAATAAATCATGATGGCACTGCAGATGAATTAATTGTCCTCAGTACTTCTCTGTCACAGTGATTTACAAGGCTTCCTCTTTTAGCCTTAGGTTTAGGAACATCTTATTTTTAATTAGTTTGGAAATGTAACTTTATTTTGAGAATTAATTGTAATTGTTTTATAAAACTGCATTTTAAAATTACTTGTCCTATGATGTACTTGGTGTGGTGGAGAGGTTTTATTGCCCTGATGTTAGCGCTCATTGAAAGATGATTAACTGGATTTAGGATACTTTTCAGCTGTTCACATCACAGCTATCATCCAAGTCATTACATATTTTCCTTTTGTCAATTTTAATGTTTCCATTCAATTTATGAAACTCTACAGGCTGCCACACTTTATAAATTTAAAATATTCAGAATCTGTCCTTTCCTTAAATCAAAAATGCTTGAAGTCAGACTAGTGGTTAACACGACTGAAATGAATTAAAAAACAACAGAACTGGTGTGTTATGTTTTTTATTTTAATTAGAAACCTGTTGAAGTGGATACTAGACAGGTCTCCACAAACAAATGAAATTAAGTCCCAGCTTCTCTCTTGCAAGATATATGGATGCAGAACTTCAGTGTGAAATTGTACATATCTAAGATAGTACATTTCTTATTTTACTTCTCATTTCTACTCAACACTTATTTGGTTAGGGTTTTGGTGGGTTTTTTTTTTTATTTCTGTAGCAAAATGACCAGTTTGAGAGTTTTTTAATTCTCAATTAATTTAATTCTTTAACTTGTCTTGGGCAGAAGAGGAAGAGGTTAAAGATTTGTTGGCCAAGCTTAAGGTTCATAAGTCAATGAGTCCTGACGGGATGCAACCTAAAGTGCTGAGGGAGCTGGCTGAGGTGATTGCAACATCAACAGCTTGGATAAGGGGACAGAGTGCACCCTCAGCAAGTTGGCTGATGACACCAAACTGAGAGGACTGGCTGATTCCCCAGAAGGCTGTGCTGCCATTCAGTGGGATCTCGACCAGCTTGAGCGTTGAGCAGAGAGGAAACTTATGAGGTTCAACAAGGACAAGTGCAGAGTCTGGCATCTAGGAAGGAGTAACCCCGTGCACCAGTACAGGCTGGGGATCAAGCTGCTGAAGAGCAGCTCTGCAAAGAGAGACCTGGGAGTCTTCATTGACAATAAACTAACCATGAGGCATCAATGTGCCCTTGTGGCCAAGAAAGCCAATGGCATCCTGGGATGCATCAAGAAGAGTGTGGTCAGCAGATGGAGGGACATTCTTCTCCCCCTCTACTCTGTCCTGGTGAGGCCTCATCTGGAGTCCTGTGTCCAGTTCTGGGCTCCTCAGCTCAACAGGGACAGAGAACTGCTGGAGAAAGTCCAGCACAGGGCCATCAAGATGATCAGGGGACTGGAACATCTTTCATATGAGGAAAGGCTGCGGGAACTGGAGCTGTTCAGTCTAGAGAAGAGGAGACTAAGGGAAGATCTTATTAACATTTACAAGTATCTAAAGAGTGGATGTCAGGAGGTTGGGGCATCACTTTTTTTCTGTAGTAGCCAACTACAGGACAAGGAGTAATGTGATGAAGCTGGAACACAAAAATTACACTTTAATATAAGAAAAAACTATTTTACTGTGTGTGTGATGGAGCACTGGCACAGGCTGCCCAGAGGGTTTGTGGAGTCTCCTTCCTTGGAGATCTTCAAGACCCACTTGGACATGTTTCTATGAAATCTGATCCAGGTGAACCTGCTTCTGCAGGGAGGTTGGACTAGATGATCTTTAAAGTTCCCCTCCAACCCCTACCATTCTATGATTCTGTGAAAATGAAGTGTAACTTATTTTACCCTATATCTAACAGCTAGTAAAGGATTCTTAGATTTGATTTAAAGATTCCAGATATAGAGTTTACCTTAAAAATCATCTATGGTCAATGTAAACTGCACAAATGAATGGCGAAACATAATACTGTTAATTTTTAATGAGTATCTGTATGTATTGAGTCAGAGAAAATAGAATGATTTGAATTATGACAACACATTTTTGGTCAGAAGTCTTGTAAGCCTCCATTGCAGGAGAGGAAGTGGTGAAGACTTAAGACCTAATCTCTTAAACATTGACATCTATACTTGCAAAAAGATTGTCACACAAAGATTTAAAATTATTTCTTTATATTACTTCTTGAAAATGAAGATAAATATCCTTAGTTGCTCTGTTGAATGACCGTAAAATATCTGGATAAACATAAAACCAACATGTCAATCACTTTTGTATGATTATTTTTCCTAACAGCTTCTCAATATATGTTAAATCTGCCCAATAGAATAATAATTTCTCACAATGTTGTGTGAAGTGCATTTTCCGTGTGTCAAACGTGAGAAAACTCTTAGCACCATAAGAAATGATTGGTTACTGAAAGGATAGCATGCATTCCTTTAAAAAAAGGGCCTTGAACATCAACACTTAGCAGGAACATTCAGACTTAGAATCATTATTATTCTTACTCATATGGTCTGTGGCCTGAAAGGATAGTTTCCTTTAACAAGTTAAGGAATATAGATTTTCTTTTTTTTTTTATACTTGTACCTGAATTTCTTACTTCATTCCTCCCCTGTATGTCTACAGCATAGAAAGGAAGTTGACAGGATTATACATTAGAACAGTGAAAACAAAAAAATTCCACCAGAAATCCATTAGATAGAGATGTCACAGTATGAAAACTGTAAGAAGAATAATATGAATTTCCTATGTCATACCTTCCACTTCATCACATTTCATACAAGCAGTTTCACACTGAGAAGATCCAACAATATATACCAGAGGTTTGAAGAGATGATTTTACCTCCAGAGTTCACAATATATAGAGACATACAGTTCTCTATATTATAATTGATAACATAGTAGGAAAACCTGTCCTAATGAAGCCGCTTGTGATTATATAGGTATTGTTTGTCTATATTTTTGGCACTGCTCTCTGAAATTAGGACTTTGCAGTTATCTGGTGAATCAATATTCGTAAATTTGTAAAATGTACAAATTGTCAAATGTGGAGAAGACTCTCCACGTGTGAGTATTTTCGTTAGTGGGACTTCTTTTTTTCACCATTACAAATTACGCTGACGACTTCCACTCTTCAGAACAATTACCTATTCCTGAGACAGAAGCATTAACAAAAGCATTGTAATTTTGATTAAAAATGTGTTAGCTTTTGGAAACAATCCCACTTCCTATGTCTCCTGTTCAGTAACATTTACATTATTTAGATTGACATCTATTTGAGACACAGAAAGTCTTTCTTTTCTCCCAATTACTCAAAAAGATTTGCATTCAACTCCCTGCTATTAATTAGGCATCTGAGAGCATACCAAATAAAGTTTGTTGCTTTTTAGCCATGAGGTTACTGGAAAACAGTGCTACAGACAGCATTCATCCTTAACTTTCATGCAAGGGTAGGTCTGCCAACCATTCCACAGAAGCTACCACCAAATCAGGCTCCTGCAGGAGAGAATATGGAAAACTTGTGGTCTGCTGTAGGATTTGGGATAACTTAACACTGCAATTAAGGCAATTTTCATGTCCAATGTTAAACATTTGAAATGTTTTACTGGTGAACACTCATTGTTTAAAATACATTCTGAAGATATCAAGACTATTGCAGGTTGATGTCGTGGGCTGATTTTGGCTGATTGCTAGTCCCCCACCCAGGTGCTCTCTCATTCCCCATCCTCAACAGGACAGGAAAATAAAATAAGATGGAAAATCTCATGGACTGAGACAAAAGCAATTTGATAAGAGAAGTAACAGCTGCATGCAGGACCAAAGCAAAATGGAATTTGTTCACTACTCACTGGATAGTAACTCACTGAAAAAGAGCAATGAGAACCAAGATCAAATCCAGCACTGAATGAAGAGTAGAAACTGAGCACAGAATAACAGCAGGATCCAGGACTTGAAATGGGTACTGGAAGCAAGGCTTTCCAGAAGGAAAGGGACCAGTTTATTCACTAATATGCAACTGGAAATACTTTGAGCAACCTTCTGCTCCACCCAAGACAGATAAAACCCTCCTATTGTATGACATCTGCTGAGTCACTTCCTTGATCCTTGAGATTTACATGTTGGTAGTATTATTAGCAGCCTTGCTTTGAACAATATTGTCATGTACAGCTACTGAAGTTAATGGGATTGTTTATATGCCCTAAAGTATTACTGTTGAAAATCAGTGTCTTAAATGATAAATTGTATTGATTAAATGAGAAGTGATAACATACATCATTGCAGAGGAATTTCTCATGATCATTCTCCCAGTGCAAATTGTCATCTCCAAATGTTACAGTAATATCTGTTCACTAAAAAACCCATTGATGATTTACCCAGAACTTACTAATATCAGTTATTTTTTGAAGTTATGACAAGAAAATGATGGTTTTTTTCTCTTCCAAACAGAAGCCTATGCTTATACAAATGCTTCCCCTGAAAAATTAGAAGTTTTCCCAAGAATTTCCCTGAATTCTGCAAAGGTTCACCTAAGAACTAATAATCAATGAAGCTTATACACATGAAACCCTCCAAAGGATTTGATAAAGAAATAAGACATTCCCATTTTCCTGGCATTGGAAGGGGTTTAGCAAAGAAACACTAAAGCAATGTGATTTCCACTGAGATCAAGGGCAAGGCTAATATTTACCTTTTAGCGAATTAACAACTACATGGTAAGTTTAAGACAGTTTTAATTGTAGTTTGCTTCTTTTATCTTTTTATTTCTTTTCTTGTCTTCTTTTTTTTTCTTTTTCTTCCTGTCTTTGCAGTTTGAAAAGCATAATCCTAATTCCTCAGCAGCTGACAACATGGAGTGAAAAAGTAAGCAGAATGACTAGCTGCTAAAGCAGATAATACAGCTAAAAATGTGATGCATACTGGCTAAGATCCTAGATAATGTTTTGCATTCCTTTTTTTCGGCTGGACTTCTTCCTATGAACAATGCAAGAATGTGACGTGTAATGTATAGAGCTCACCATATTTGATTCATCTTGCAGTATAAATAAATAAAATATTTCAGTCCGAGATCCTTGCTAAAACTTGGAATGTAAACATTTAAATTAATAATCACAGATATTTTTCAGGGGGAAAAAAGGAAAAAAGAAATAACTAACTTGAAACTTCCCAAAAGTATCGATATTAAGTTGTGGGTTTTTTCTACATGGTTAACAGGAATATTGCTTTTTAAAATCAATGCAGATGTAAATTTCTTAGAAAATAATGACTATGTATTTTTTACAAAATGTTGACTGTATATGTTCAAATTGAGACAGATTCTCATAACCTTACAACAAAATAAAAAAAATTACATTAACTATATATATGATAGAAACTACATACTCTATGTAAACAAAGCACTGGATAAATTAGCATATACATTTACTTTAAGGTTTTGTCTGCACAGTATTGAAATTATTTTGTTTCCCAATCATAGTGAATAACACCCCTAGCATTACTATATAAAGTAAAATGTTTGCAACTCCATATAAGCTCTCTTTTTTAAAAAAATAAATAATATACTCTTTATTTTTCCTATATATATTTTTAAAAGTAATCTGCTTTGACATTTGGTATGAGAACAGATAATTTTTAGCTGTTTCTTTGCCCTCATATGTCTCTTCGTTCAGCTTTTATTTGAATAACTACCATGAAATAGATACTTCATTTGGATACAAGGCACAAGATTTTGATAAAAATTGCAAGTTTTCATAGAGCTAAATCTGGAATGCAGAAAACATACCCACTTAAAGTAAGATTACCCATACACCTTCCTCCCCAGCTTTCAGATAAATGTATAAAAAATAGGTTTTTTTGCTGATTGCTCTACGGCTGATTTTCTGAAATTGTAATACTACTCCCTTACCTTTCATAAATACTAATACACAACAAGCAATAGAAAACAAAAAACCCCAAAACCTTATAAACTAAAAAAATTACTTATCCCAAAGCTTAGGATGGAAGGAAGATGAGATGAAATTATGTCTACAAAATACAATTTTCAAATCTTGCAGTCTAAAAATGCATTGATTGACTTTTAAAAAACACACAGCAAAATGGGAAAAATATGCAAGCCACTTTTAGTCAAATACATTTTAAGAAACTTCTTGAAACTTGCAAAATGCATAAACATCAAGTGGTCTCTCTGCTGGTAAGCTATTTTACTAAATAATTTCCCTCCCTTGTCTCTATCACTCATCTCTGGTAAAATACCTTGACAAAATTGTTGAGCTAAGGATCACAGTTGAGTAAGGGACTGGAGCATATACCATACAAGGAGAGGTTAAGAGAACAGGGACTATTTAGAGTGGAGAAGGTAAGGCCCAGGAGGATCTTATTAATGTTTGTAAATGACTGACAGGGGCAATAAAGAAAGCGTGGACAGACTCTTCTCATTGCCCATTTGTGGGACAAGAGGCAGTGTCACAAAAGTGGATTTTTTATTTTTTTTTACATTTAAATTGAATTAATGGCTTCTATTTAAATGTAAGAAAACGATTATTTTTTTAATATTAGGATAGTCAAACAGTGGAAGAAGTTTTCCAGAGAGATTGTGGAGGTCTTAATCCTTGTAAATATTCAAAACAAGACTGGACATAGTCCTTCTGTGGTTGACTTTTCTTTCACAAGGGACTTGGACTAGGCAGACGTGCCTTCCAGCCTCAGTGCTTCTGTAGTTCTATGATTCTGTAATTTGACAAATCTTGCTTGCAAAACTGCTTTTCCTATTTAGTAACCCTTGTTCTGTTTATTTGTTTATTTGCCTGCTTGTTGTAAACATTTAGAAGACAAATTTTTCTCTGTACAAACATTTCAGAAGGAGTTTTAATTAATAGAAGTACAGAAACTGATGTGCAAATGAATGTTCTTGTGTTTGATTACACATTCTTGAGTGCAATTATGGGGATTCACTTCAAAAATGCTATCATATCCCATCATAATGTATATTCATGTCCACTGGCACAACTCCTCTTTCAAACCTTTGAGAAGATATAATCAGTCCAAATTTGAAAGAAAACAGCTCACCAGAAAAATATATTTCCTCTTTTTCCTCTTACATATGAAGTCCATCTATGTTATCAGAATCAATCCTTAAACCTACAACTGTGTTAGTTATACAGAAAACTACAGTCTAGCCATGTGCACTGGCAGCTTACCTTCTTGTTTATCACGAGACAAAGGAGACCTTTCTTTATTACTATGAGTGAAAATCTCTTAATTAATCTCTCAAATCCAAAAGGGGATGGGAGATGAACACCAATAAAACTTTTCCAGAGCAACATTGGGCTAAACTGTTCTTGACTAAATCCTACTTTCAACTGGAATTTGTCATGAAAGGAACTGAACTGAGGTCCAGTCCACCTAACATAGCATGGGGAAAATGAAGCAGCAGAGTGGTGAGGAGAGTCATAAAAGTTTGGCAGCTGGGCTGTCAAAAAACATATATACCTTACTAACTGTTCTTTAGCCTTGTGTGTTTAGTAAATAGAATATCCATATCCACCTGTGATAGAATAAGAGGCACTCTGTTAAAATGACTTGAGATTCCTGTGCTGATGTGGGAAAGATCAAAATATGGTGATATATTACACCTGTGTGAATGTCTGAAGTTCACATGAAAACAGCAGGTTTAGTGACCCTCTAGCATGGATTGAGCTCCACAATGCCCTGCATTCCCACTTGTGTGCCTCTGCCTGAGTGCTTCTTTGGGAATCTTCAATTGGGGAAGTAACAAAAATAAATTTACTCTTTATATTTTATCCATGCTTTTGTGGTTGTTTCACTGCGTCTGGTCTGTGCCAGTTCACACATATGGACACCTAATGAATGACTGCATTTTGTGCATGCCTTAAAACAGTCTGCCTAAAACTAATGTGTTACAACCACGTGGTAAATGAAGCTTGATTGAGTGGGAACGAACTAGTTTGTTCTGGAGAGGTGAAAACTTTGTTCCCTATCTTCAACAATCATAGGTTAGGATTTTTTTTTATGCTAAAAGATCTCTAAATTTTGGATACTACTAAAAGTTACTTTGTGTTTCTTGAAGCCTTTGTATGTGTATATTTGAGGTGAAACTGACCTGAAGATTGATAATGAGTACTCAAAACATTTGCTTAAACATCAGCATATAATGCAACCTTAACTTATCTGCACAGAAATGGCAGGTCTATTAAGAAAGTCTATTAAGAAAGTATAAATAAAAACCTGTGGCATTCTGAACTATCACAACTGGAATCCAAGACAGTGTGCCACTACACACCTATATTTTGGCAACTTAATATATCCCAACTTTGCTCAGATGACCTGCTCTTCGACCTGCAATAACTATAATAGAAACTCAGACACACAGCTTACTGACACTGCAAGAAACTGAACAGGGATCTGAATCCCAGCTCATTGTGTGTTATAACTAAACTTTAGTGAACAAATGGCATAACATAAAATTTTACACCATGGAGGCAGGGTAACACTGTCAGACATGACCCGAGCACCTAAACTTTACCAGATCCCTGCAAAAATGAACAACATAATCCTTTGGATATTGTTATTTGGACAGAAAATATTTCAGAAGAACTATAAAATTTAACCTTTCAGAGAAATTGTCACCTCCTGAGTTAAAAAATGGCTTTGGAAAAAGAGTTGACACTCTTCCAATAAATAAATGAGTAAATAGGTGCAGATACTTTCTCATATCTAGCTATGAGGCTATTCTGCAAACACTGGGAATGACTCTAAGGAAAGTAATATGAGTGATCACAGTCCAACAAAGCCTGAGTGAGTAAAGTAAAATAAATTTTCAGCAAATCTCAAGGAAGAGACCTATGTGGTTTTGAACAAATTTACAATTTATGCAAAGCTTTAGAAGTAAGAGGTTGTTAATATTATGAAAGCTATATGTAGGAATGACATCAATTGCCAGGAAAATGTGAAAAAAGACAAATTTGAAAAATATCTTGTGGATAGCTTTAATTCATCTGTTAGGTACAGGCAAAATCACCTTATATGTATCCTTGTAATAAACAAAACTTTGTATAATTACTGCAGACAAGCTAGAGAATTATGTAAAGAGGCACAGTAATAGAAAGTCTAGTTTGAATCATTTGTGCTTTTTAATTTCATAAATTACAATCTATAAATTCATCTTGAGTGTCAGGGTACCTACATTGGTAATACTCCATCATCAAATTAAGATGTCTCCATTAAATCTCAGGATAGTCTTTTCAGTGTCTGGAATGAGAAATGATTTCATAATGGTTAGTAAAAATAGCCCCTATAAGGTAGTTGTAGAAGAATTGACTAGAATGTATCATAGTGTTGCCGACGGACATTCATGTATTTAACTGTAAAAGTAAATTACAGAGATAGATACATTTTCTTATATTCACACATCCCTGAACTGTACATCTTAGTACAACATTGCTTATTGTCAAAAAAATATTATTTGCTCTTTCAGTTAAAGACTTTGTTTAAAAGGGCATAGTTGATAGTGCCTCAAACCATAAAAATATCAAAATGCTTCTGAAACATATTTGGTTTTGTGCATTTAAGAGGGAAATAATAATTTGCCTTCTTAATTGACTTCAAGAAAGCAATTACACTGAATATTTGAAAATGTAAGAAGTATACTACAATCGGGTAGTTTGAAACTCTCTTCACAAAAGATTATAATTTGCATCTGATAATGTTAATGTTAATGTCGATTTCCAGATAACTACTCTGTATGTTACTTAATCAAAAATGGCAATGAATGTTCTCTTCTAACTGCTATTCAGCTCATTTACTGCACAGAAGCAGCATTCAGTCCTCCAAGCTGTGATAACCTATACCAAAGTCAGAAGGTGAGAATGCTCCTTCCTTCCTTCCTTCCTTCCTTCCTTCCTTCCTTCCTGTGCTTGGGATGAAAAAAAAAATGATTTCTAAGTCTGAGTTGGTCTCTGTCAGCTTCCTTCACAGTCAGTTGAAAGAAGCAGTTACTTTTAGAGAGCAATTCACATCAGAGACTGAAAACCTTTAAGGATGCTCTGTTATACAGGCCTGTGGGTATGAAGGGAAACAGGAAAGTTGTCTTAGATGGCTAGATGGCCTAAGTAAGATTAATCCTACCCTTAGCACCTAATGTTTTCTATGCTTCCCACATCATTTCAAAGCATGAGACAGCAAGCATAACCTCAACATGGTGACTACAATCTGTGCTTTTTCTGACACTGATCTAATTTTCAGATGTCTATGCTATTTATTAAGTAAAAGTGAGTGATTAAAATTATTTCAAAACAAAAGAATTAAGAGTAGCAAACCACAAATACTTACCTTCATGCCTCTCCAGAATGCACCATATGCTATATCTGCCTTAGCAACAGAAGCATAAATTTGTTGAGTTGCAGCTCTGACCTGTGTTGGTAAGAGCAACATACAACTGTCACTCTATTTAATTCACCTTAGTTAGAGTGTTGCTCCCCTTGATCTGTGAGTTTTAATAAGGAGACTATAGGATGGAAATACAGAAAAAAATTTAAAATAGAGAGGTCAATAAATTCAGAGTGGATAGAAACAGAATAGTGGTGAACCTGTGGCTTTGTTTTTAATGACTTACAGCAAATTTAAATGTGAGTTTAATGAATATGCTTCAAATAAGATGCCTAGTGAATAAGTTGCTGTGAGATGTTGCTTACCCTTGCATTTTTTTTCTGTTTCTCAGACTGGTTAGAGGAAATTCTTGAATGTTCAAGGCATCTCAATGAGCAAAGTGTATTGTATATCATTAATATTTTGAGATCACTACTAGAAAGAATTCTAAAAAAAGCAAGTATAATTCTCCTTTAAAATGCAAAACTCTGATTTGCTGACCATAAGAGACGTTACTCGAAAGCACTGTGTAGCATACAATATGTCAGAGGATTGCCTATGCACCTACTGCACGAACAGAAAGCATATTGAAAATTTTCCTTGTGTGGATGTAGATAAAAAATGCATGACATTTGGAAATTAATCCAGTTTATGCAAAGATAGTGTCAAATTTAACTATGAAGTGTTATTGCTTCATCATAATTTTCTTCACCCAAACTTTGGAAATGGTCACTGCTTTTAAAAAAAAAAAAAATAAGGAGAAACTTCAAACACAATGGTTACTCTCTTTCTGATGGAATGTAATACATTCCAAATAAATTCTTCGGACTCTTTCTCTCTTCGTATACGTTAGGACCCTTAAGGCGCTATGGGCCTAATTGCCTCAGCCTAGTCTCACCAAAGACCTTCCCACACCCTACCTACGGACTCAAGAACCTCACTTCAGCTCAGCCCAGGGACATCATCTCCTGCATCACTAATTTAACAGGAGTGTGCATCTCCATCTGTGCAACAGCCTTTCCCTACTTCATCATGGAATCCTTTGACACCAGCTCCAGCTTATGGGCTGAGTTCCTGGTCTGATCTCAGACCCCACTGTCACTATGGACTTGCCTGACTCTCACAAGACTTGATCCTAGTTCTGACCTATGGGTTGACTTTTCAATTTGACCTCCTACTTGCCTCATGACTAAGATACATATTTATGATCATGACTCTTGGTCAGCTCTGCCAGCCTTGTCTTACCTAGTTGTGTCCTATAGGACAGGGCCTGCTGGCCCTGAGATTTCCCCATGGATACTTGGTTCATCTTCTGTGACAGTATATCAACAGTACGTACACTCACTCTTTGTCATATTAGGATGAAAGAAGTTTATGTTGGCTTTCAGGATACGTTGAAAAAACTAGGATTGCTTTGCAACCTTGTAGGGATGACAACTGGAAATTCAAAATAATATAACTCCAAGAGTTGTGAGGAGCATTTAACAGAAAACACACAAATGAAATTATGTAAAAAGTGTTCAGCAGTCCAGTTACACTTTTCTTTTTTTTTTTTTTAATGGACAAATGGATAAATAAAGGACAACTTTCAGACACTCAAATCTTCCTTGGAAATCTTTTTGTCCTAGTGGCACACAGTAATATATCAAAACCAGTTGTTTATACTCCAGATGGAAATCCATAAACACCAGAAAACCAAATTCAAGGTGCAAATAAACAATGCTAAAAAGCATGTTCCAAGTCATACTGACTTTATTCAAAACTCAGAGAAAAATTGGACTAGAAATATGACCTTGCATTTTTCTTAATGTTTTTTATGTTAGTATGTGGACAACAGATAATATTAAAACTTTCGCCAAGTGTGTTCCCAGAAAGCCACAGAACAGAGAAATATATTTTGAATTCTCCATATCGAATCAGTATCTGCCTCAGCTATTGAGATCTATTTGATTGTATGTGTACTTTTTATGGCTTAACAGTTCTGTTAACAGATTTCTGTTTTCTGTTCCCCTGGCAAAGGTGTATCTGTTTCTACGATCCAACCTATTATAATGTAAGTCATAGCATATAACAAAGAGTTTCCTACTGGGAAGCACTAATTTAAGATCGTGGCACAATATTATATTTAAACATGTAAATTTATTGTTTCTGTGTTATTTTTTAACTACTTTAGCAACCTCATCTAAAGAAAAATAAAGACATCCTGTATTTTCTCCTTTTAGAAAATACAGAGATAATTGATCCAGGTCATACAAGTCAGCGCATTTAGAACATTAACCAAGAAAACAATTCTTGGAGGTTTATATATTAATGTGTGTCCTACTGAGCATTGAAAACCATGAACCTTGCTTTTATCCTGTTTATAAGGTTACTATGAGGTTAAACAGAATGAAGTTGACGTATCTGTAATCTCCAGTGGGTCTACTAATCCCTCCCACTACTGCTGTCCAAACATTAACCTGTGACATGATTTGAGATAGAGCTCTTGTCAATGCCAAATGTCTGGCAGGTACAATGCATATATTCTTTACAGATGAATAGAGATTTTAAAAGTTTAATACAAACCCTAGAGCATTTGTATTCATACTCCTTATGTTAATGTGGACAATCTTTTAACTCACAATGCTGAGCTCAAATACATTTTCTTCTGAGCTCCTAAATTCCTAAAAGATTAAACCAAAAGGGATTTGTCCATCCTGACAAATTACATATTTAATATGATAGACAAAAGGAATTTACTAGGATATGCTGATTTTTAAAAGCTTTTGGCTTTGTAAATCAGGTTTTCTGTTTTTGAGACTAATGTAATATGGGATAACTGATAAAGTATTACCATATCTTTTTTTCTACTAGAATATGAAAGCAAAACGTAATTGCTATAAATTATAAAATACATTTTTAAACCCCTAGTGACTTCTTTTCTTTCACCATTCCCTTGATTTTATTGCTATTATTATTCAACAAATTTGGGAGTGGAACAGATGTTTTGTGTGAGATGCAGCAACCCATCCTTCTTCAAATCTCAGATATGGTGAGGATGAAACTGAAGAGGAAAGAAGAACTCAAGACAATGTGCCTCCCAGACTTCTGTTCAA
Source organism: Urocolius indicus (assembly GCA_013401255.1). Lineage (NCBI taxonomy): Eukaryota > Metazoa > Chordata > Aves > Coliiformes > Coliidae > Urocolius > Urocolius indicus. Next base: position 45,488 of record WBNH01006615.1, on the reverse strand, counting down.
CTATTAAAAGTCTATACTAAAAAATGTCATGACCTGCAGTCGTAGATGCAGTGAATGATCTAAAGAAAGGGAGCTCCTATGTAAAAATACAATACATAGGCAGTATCATACTCAGGGGAGAAATACTGAAGACAATGAAGGAATAGATGTTGGTGAGCTGCAGTGGAAAAAATAAAACAAGATTGCATAAAGTGTGTGATATCACTTCTATAACTTACCTTCATGACTTGTGCTAGGGGGTAAGCTTACAAGCTGCCAAAATATATATCTTTGTATGTGGAGATTAAATTGTTTTACTATCAGAGACTGAAACTAATCAGGAGGGAAAAAAAATGTGAGTCCAGAGCAATGACAGCACAATTGAGTTTTACTCTTCTCCCTGCCAATTTTTTTCATTGACTTTATAATTAAACCTTGAAGATTTTTCTGCCTTATTTCTCCAGATTTCTTCAGAAGAAAGAAAAGAGATAGACTTAAACTGCAAATTTAATCTATCCCGCTACTTACACTAGAATAGTTGGTTCTTTCAGGCCAAAATGTTTTGATTGAATCATCTTAGGTTTGATGAACTTTAAATAAATCTGAGTACAGAAACAATCTATATCTGGACCATGAAATCTGAATCCGTGGTATTTATCTAGGGGCTCCTACTCAATGCAGTGACAAAGGTTATTTTAGAAATCCTGCAGCTCTATTTCTGCTTTGAACATTGTCAACAACTTGTTAATGGGGACATTCCACTGCTTATGTGGAACTGCTTATTCTGGAACACAACAGCTCAAAGAAAAAAAAAAAAAAAGATTGCATCATGATTCCCTGCATGAACATTTTTCTTTTTCATCTCATGCATCTGATCTGTCTAACCTGTTAGACAGCTTGGCTGAGTACTTATCTAGATCTCTGAGTGTTCATCCATGATTTTGGAACTCCTGACTACAACTTCATCATTATTATGGATGCTCCACTGTCTTTTCCTAGTAATTCTAATCCTATCTTTTTCCAGAGCTCCTAATTTTCCTGCAGTCTAAATTAATAGACTGTGCAAACAGAATTCTAGATTAATTCAAAAGAACAAAAGTAAAGGAATATAGAGACTGAGAATGGCTATCTTTAAAAATCTTGCATCTTATACAAGACAAAAATACAATGACATGTATTAAATATACACCTATGCATATCACAACACTTAAATAATTTCTTTCTACTATTGAACCTCTTTTTTTCTACAAGAATAAGTCATCTAAGTATTACTGAATGCTTTATATTTTCTTCTTTTTCTGTAGAATAACTCTTTTTGTCCCTCCTTCACCTCCGCAAACCCCAAATCCATTTGTAGCAACATTCCTTCCATTCTATTCCTCTAACAACAGCTTGTGGGAGATGCCTTTTATAATTTCCAGGACTTTTATCAAAGGAAGTCCTTTGTGGTTTGTTCTTACTGTGTGAACTTATTATTTCATTTGATTTGACCTCTTTCTTTCCCCTTTGTGGAGTTATTGGGATGTCAGTCTATATGCACTTGGAATATTTGTGAAGACCACATATACCTGATCTGCCTAGTTCTCCATTATATGCATATTCCATGCATACAATGACTTTGTCTGGACAGAAAATCACACTAAATAACTAAACTAAGAAATATAACGTTTACTAATGTTGCTTTTCTAAAAAAAAAAAACCTATTTTGCAAAGCTTAGGATTATTTCTAATTTCAGAGGACGGACTATTTTACAAAGTAAAATATCATCCCCCATTTCTTACTATTCAATCTGGATGAAACAATATATCCTATCATATACTAAAATATAAGTGATTCTGCTCAGAAAAAGATAAAAAATTCTTTAAAACAGGAATTTACAACAGTTGAAGAAGGTCATGAAGCCCAGAACGCATCGTATTTCTGTAATATACTAGTCAATGATATTGCTTAGCAGAATTCAGGGAAAAAAACCTCCAAAAAACAAAAAAAAACTACACTACACTACCATTTTGCCCATTAAGCACATTTGGCTTAGGTCAGTACCAGCTGTCCTTGGAGAAAATCCAACTTTTGCAGAAAATGGTGTTACAGGATGTAGTGCTGTTTCAAAGTCCTTGAAAAAAAAAAAAAAAAAAAAAAGAAAAATTGATCCTTCCACTCTCTCCCTATTTTTCAAAAAAAAAAACCAACCCCACTACAGGAATCTTTAGCTTCCCTTCACCTTCATGTTTTAAAGTGAGAAAAACAGTAATTTCTTAATGATAATACTTCTACTAGGGTCCATTATAGATTCTGTAAAAGGCAATCAGTGTACAGTACTGGGACACTTATTTCTGAAGACCTCCAAGACAGTTAGTCTCAGCATCATCATATTGTTTCATGTCTCTTCTGACAACACAGGGGAAGTTTCATTTCATCTCACAGATCTCATGCTCATTACTGGTGTTAGTTTATTTATTATCTCTGTCTTATAAATCTCACAGTGATCCAAGCTAAGAGCTACAGTATAAATGTCATTGAGCACATCATGAGTGGTCTGAAAGGATGGAAAGACAGGAATTAATTACTGTTTGTGGATTTCCATGGCTATCTTTAAGGACCTGCACTTCAGTCCCGACATACTCAGAAAATCAGACCAGACACTCATGGCTGAAATTGGTGTTAACTATTTGATATGAAGTAGGTTTTTTTCTAAGTTGTAACTGTCATATTAAATCATATTATACTGTGTGACATGATTATTCAAGATGTTACTTAAGCAATAGAAAAAAATAATGAAGACATTTCATGCAGTACACAATCTAAAACCACATTGTTTTTGCATTTACTCCCCAAAATCTGAAGATGTTGTATCTGCTCTGAAAGGGGACAACTCTCCAGCTTACAAATTGCCCATTTACACTGTTACTTGGAGGAAGGCAAGAAGACAGGAAAACAGGAAGATAGACAAACAGGAAGGAAGGAAGGAAGGAAGGAAGGAAGGAAGGAAGGAAGGAAGGAAGGAAGGAAGGAAGGAAGATGCTCCCATTCTTGGAACTATAAATCTCAGGAAAATTTTGGAAAGACATTTTAAGCCTTCAAGTGACTTAGATGCCTCTAAAAATTTTTACTTATTTGTTTAACATTTACCTCAAGGCAATGTTACAAAATTGTGTGACGTTTTCTTCTTCCCTCCTCCTCCCACCTTCTCGAAGAAACAGCTACCAGTTTTTCACAAACAGTAATATGTTAAGGAATTAATGTAATGAATGCAAATCAGTAGTGTGATCACTTAAAAAATATTTCTTCATTGAAGATATTGTTCTAGTATATATATATTGCTTAAAATATGCTATTCTTGCTATTCTATCTCAACAGTACTGTCCAATAAATATATTCTTACTTGTAATGTCATCAGTTTTTAGATTTGGTCTCAAACATAAATTCTTATAAATTCTTATTCTATTAAAAAACTTATTGTCGTCAATAAGTCTTATTAGACTGTCTATTCTGCCTACAAATATTGAATACATTCTACAAACCTGATTATGTCTCAGGGAGGATAACGTAAAATAAAAATACACATATATATGTTTAATTTTCTAGCAGGTTCATTAGCAGGTTCTTCAAGAATCCTTTTTATGCTATGTGCTGTGCCATTAGATCATAATAAAGTAGTATGTAAAAGACAAAAATATCTTTAGTGAATGGAAAATACTCTAATCTCTCTTTTCTCACAAATCTTGCAGTCTTGGAGGAATTTCTTTACAAAAAAATTGCAAAGGTCGAGAGTTAAAAAAACAAGAGATGAAAGTCATCACTCCTGCAGATGGATTACAATGACTACAATTTTGCATGCACTTCAGATGACTGAGAGAATAGTGAAAGAATGAAAAACTTTTAAAATGTCTAATTTTTGTCTAAATCAGACTTTTAGTCTCACTGTGTTTGCTTTATACTCAACCTCCACAGACTCTGGGCAGAATTCCAAACTACATGATTTCAAACTTCTTCTACAAGGGCATAACTCTCCCTCATTACTGACAACAGAGATTTTTAGGTGAACAGTTGCTAACATCTTTTGGATAAACCACGCATTTACAATTGATTTAACATTTTTGTTCTTCTTAAAGTTGTCTATCATTAATGTTATTTAAACCAAATTTTGAAGCAATTAAAAAACATTAAGATTCACAAATTTTAGTTGTAGACTGGGAACAAATCTACTGGAGTTACTTGTCAATCTGCCAGTAGCTCTAGCATTGAATGATTGTAACTGTCATTAATTACTGAAATATTTAATAACAAATACTTCATTTGCAGTTAAACATATATTCAATTGCATTTTCAAAAACTATGAGGAAACAAGAAGAAAAATAAAAAGAAATTTATTTCTTTAAAGATACAAAAGAGCATGACAATTGAATTGCCTGAAAGGGGAGGGGTGAGCTTCCACTGAGCAGTATTTAGAAGAAAACAACTTTAATCCCCAGTTCTCAGGAAATCAGATATAATTTTATATCCTATTTGAAAAATGATGCGTTATTCCTTAGCCTGGTATGAGGAATGTAGGAATAATACATTTTCTATAAAGAAACGAGGAACTACCTCAGTAATTCATTTTAATCTATTGTGTAAGAAAAAGTTTAAGTGTACTCTTGATCAATTCCTTCTTAAGCTAAAATATATATGTTTTAAGAAGACATCTAATTTTAGTTGAAAAATTGCTACTGATATAAAATTCACTATAGCCATTGATAGGTAAAGTTTTCATTGACATTTCTAAGGTCATTAATCTGAGTGTTTAAAATAATGTGGTTTTTTGTCTGGATGGGATTACACTCTTATTTCATTTTTTATATTTATGTAAAAACTGTAGCCACAGAGCCTAAGATCAGGAAAGATATTTATTCTAAATTCTTTCATACCCATGAGTTTAACTTTCAAAATTGTATTTAAGCCATTTGTGTTGAATATCAGAATAACCTAGGCATTTCAGAGCCATGGTTTGTAAACATTTTATAAACATGTGATTTATTATCTAAGCTACCCTGACTTCAAGAAGAGTTTTTGTCCATCTATTCAGTTTTCTTCCTGCCTTCACATTTCACATGCAAACACAATATTGTATATGCATATACATAATTATTTTTAAATATTGATCAGTAATTACTAAATCTAACAGGAAGGAAAAATCAGAAACAATTGCAATAGGTGTTTTTGGTTGAATAGAGAACAGTTTAAATTACTGTATCTTATTCTTTATTTATCTACTCTGAAGGAGAAACTAGCAGAGCTAAGCTATCATGTAGTCCATGTAGACAGAGGCCAGATAACCACAGGCATGTATATCATTTTAGATGTGCCACAAACATGCCATAGTTTATTGTTGAAAGTGACATATGTGGAATGTTAGTAGGAACAAGGCTGAGAGATATTTAAAGTGAAATATGGAAGTGAAGGACATAGATGAGTAGAAACACAGGCTTCATTAACTCTACTGTATGTACAAGTTCTTTGTGGAGCAGACTTTATCCTTGAAACACTCCCACAGCATAAATAGGAATAATAGATAACACTTAACCACATAAAAATAATAACAGTAAAAAAAATCCCACTTCTGAGTTTTCCCATGATGTGAAAGACAGCTGTGAATTGAAGTGCAGGAGACAAAAAGTCAGAGAGTACTGTGTTAGCTGCATACTCTTGAAATAACATGTTTATAGGAAGTGGAACATCTTTCAGTATGCAGACCTCTGGAGAAAGAACATAATCAAGCATAAGTAGAGAAACACCAGATGAGAACAGAGCAAAAAAGTAGACAAAGTGAATTAAAGTTGCTTATTTGATACTACATCTCTGTTCTGGAAATTCAGATGTTCTCATAAAGATTATATAAATATATATATATATTTGTATAATTTTATTGAAGACATTTAAGTACAATATGGATTCTTATAAGGCAATATTTGAAGAACAATTTATTTATTTTCTGATAGAGTGTATGATAAAGGAGATGTTTCTGATACCGTATGCAAGTCAGGATAGGTGATAGTGAGCAATCAACTACTGAAATCATCATTGAATGTTGCCTCTACTACCATCTGTATATCATTGATATCAGATTAGAATCAAAAACATTTCTTGTTCTTGTTGAGGATATTGATGGAATTGCAAATTTTTGTTAGAGGATAGAATTTAAAAGTGGGAAAGAGGATCAGAATTTGTCTGTCACCAAACATCACATCATCTATCAGCCACACATTGCCCAAGGAAATGGGCAAGCTGTTACCCTGTTACTAATTTTAGTTTGTTTTATTCAGCTTGGCTTGTTCTCTTGGGTCAGTAATTAAAGTTTATGTGCTATGATTCAAAATTTGCTTTTAAAGTCTACTTTCTTCCTGAAAATATTGATTGTTATAAACATCTTATCAAAATACATTGTAGATTGCAAATCTTTTTTTTTTTCTTTTCAGAAACAGATAAGAACTTTTTTTGTTTGTTTCATTTTGTTTTGTTTTTGTCTGGATTTATCTAACAGTTCTGATAATAATTATTATTGTAAAAAGAGTAGTTTCTGATGAGCTTTTATTTATGTGAGAAAAATAGCCATAGCAGAGGATCAGAGGATCAGACCTAGTATTCTATCCAGAGTACCATCCTCAGATTATTCACATAAATAGTTATGCATAACAATTGTTCATAGTCTGAAACATGGAGATGCATGTTTTCTGCCACCTGCCATTCATTTTATTCTTTTCCAGTACCTAGATTTGAAGTTATTTGCTCACATGAAAATTCAACACATTTTAAAATTCTTTTCTTTGGTGAAAGGCTAAGCAGATTACCATGAAGGTTATGGCTTTGACCTCTGTACTTCATACTCTAATTCTTTCCATCATCTCATACATAATAATATGGTTGTTCCAAGGTGTGTCAGTCTCCTCTCCAAAGTTATAGGAGACAGGACAACAGAATAGAGTGTCAAGTTTCTGTCAAGGGAGGTTTAGGTTGGAAGTTAGGGGAAAAAAAATACTGAAAGGATTGTCAAGCATTGGAACAGGTTGCCCAGGGAAGTGGTTGAGTCATCATCTCTGGAAATAGTCAACAGATATGTAGATGTGGTTCATGGAGACATAGCTTCAGGGTGGAGTTGGCAGTCTTAGGTTTACAGTTGGACTCCATGATCTTAAAGATGTTTTCCAATCTATACAATTCCATGGAGGAGGAGGAGCCAGCATTATTACTCTTGTACTGTCCTACAGAACCATATTCTCTGGGCTCTGTCAGTTATCTTTTTTTTTTCTTCCTATGTTACTAATTCCAACTACATTCATCTGAAGGCTCTGATTCTTTCAGCTTGATAAAATTAAATTTACACAGATGTAGCAGAAATCTGAAAATTCTCCTCTATAGAAACTTATCTCTGAGCAGTGAATGGTCTTCACATTTCTGTGTCCTCTCACTTTTCACTAAACCTGACTATTTGAACAATGCTATCAAAAAACAATAGAAGTTTTATCCTGTAAATCATGTTGTAAAGATTAAGAGATGATGTGCATTATTCCTGTGTAGAAGGCATAAATGACAGATGTGACTTTATTATGTGATTCTGTGAAGTAAGAAAAACAGCAATGCTGAAGAACACAGTTAATCTTCTAACTCTTCATAACAAGATTTTTTTCTTTGCTTTGTCTTTCTGAAGAACCCACACTGTGGATCATGGAGACAATCACAGGTGAATATAATCTTTGATTTATTTGGCTTTTTTCTTCTCCCTTTTTCAGTCATATGTAAGCACAAAGAAAAACAGAATCTGAAGCTGAGTTTTTTGAACCAATTCTAGAGGGAAAGATGTCATGCACACAAGAAAGGAGCTCATCTCTGAAAAGGTCTTTACAAAGGTTTTTCTTCCTTAAGTTGATATCCTTTGAAACAAAGTACTCTATTAATCTTCTCATAACTATAGAATATTACATCTCAATTTACACAGTTATAAACTGATAATTTTATTTCCAAGAGTCTTTTCAAAACTTTTGTTTTGAGTAATTTACATATGTTTTTTAACCTTTACCTGGTCAAATAATATCCTCTAGTTAAAGCTTGCTTACTTTATTGATGTATATTTTCAGATTTTTCTGTTTTTCTGTGTATTGCTTCAGTAAAGGAAAAGCAAGCAACTTAGTTTTTTCCTAATTCTAGTTATATTCATGCAGAGTTGTCCCCAAGAGATACATACTCAATGAATTAAATGCCAAGAATTTGAAAAGTCTTAGAACATACATAAACAAACAGGATTTTTTGCTATTTCTTCTTGCACTCATGTACTTGAATTCAGAAATTCAAGATAAGGATTAAAAGCTAAGGATTAATTGTTTCTGATTCACGATTACAGCTAGACAAAATCAGGAATGGAACACATCCCTAAGGCAGAAAGAACTAATTGCAAGAATAGGATTCCTCAGATTAGATTTCACATAAATTAGGCACTAATTTGAAACAAATAAATTAGGAGACCCAGTGAACTCCATAATTCATGAAGAAAAACCTTTCAGAAGCCAAAAAAATCATTCCCTTTTTGTCTTAAACTATCATCCAGAATACACTTGATGCTGACATAAAAGAGTGCAGAATTTCATCTGTAATTGCTGAAGTACTCTGAAGAACAACAAAAAGCTTTAAGCCTGCAGTCAATGATCACACTTCTGTGATATAATGGACTTGTACACAATTAAGATGAAGACTGACTTTGTGAGTGAGAATTTTTTTTTTTCAATAATTGGAAGGCAATAGGGAAGGTGAATAATGACTGTTACAACAACAACCTCCCTACAAGTTCTCTTTTTGCAATAGTATCTCTTCAACTTCGCTTTGACAAATAGAATTTCAGACATTTTAAAACAAGTGGAAAAAGACCAAAGCAAGAATACAAGTAAAATTTCCTTACCCTGATATGATTCTGAATATTAAAAAGTGAATAAACAAGATGTGAAAGCTCTTATTCTTCTGCCTTGTGCATTAATAGAAATAGTTAAATGAATAGTGAACATACTATAAAAATAAAGATATAAAAAGATATAAAATTGTGATAATAGATGGGAGAATATGATTGTTCAGTATAAGTCAAAGTAGAAGAGCAAGTTATATAAGTTACTTACTAAAATATTTACTATATTCAGTTCACACTTACCCCAAGAGATTTTACTTCAGCTATTCTTTGTCTATGTCAGTCATTGAGGTTAAACTACCACATCGGCTACTGAAGATGTGTGATTTTCCTGCTATGAAAAGATGTGTTCTCTTTCCAGTCCACGTTGTATTAATTGTCTGGTCTCACAAGAGATGCTATTTTTCTGGTTTGCATCAAACATCTACACACTGTTCCTTCAAACATAATAGAGACCAAAAGACACATCTGAGATAAAATTTAATAGTCTCAATCAAAAGAGAGAAAGAATAGTAAGAAATGATCAAGATTACCCCAAAGACTGCTTTAGAAATAGTGGCAAGGAAGCTCTAATTAAAATAAAAGTTAAACTGATGTGGCCAATGATCAAAAATAAAAAGTATATCACATTTAGCCAAAAAGAGTTCGGTTTGGTTTTGACTTTGTTTTTGCTTTTCTCAAGACCATGCATCTCAATAACTTAATTTTCCATATGTTTAAGCCATGTTTAGTATAAGTAATGCGATTTGGCTGGGCCTTGTTGCTTGAAAAAAAGAGGTCTGAACATAATATGCAATCTTGACACAGTATAAGCTGGAGTGTAATTGTTTTTTGTTTATTCAATATATATGCCAATATGTGGACAGTACAACATTCTAGTGTGTTTGCTGGCAGGTAAATTTCTCATTCAGTGGGAAGATAGCTCTTCTAAAAAAGCAAACAAGGAACTTAATTGATAGTGAATGTTTAATTCATTTTCATAAAAATCAATAGTGTTTCTCACGGGGATAAAGGTGAATGAATTCATTTGTCTAGATCTTTAAATCTGATGCATGGTAAACATGAGATGTTTAACAAAGGTTAAAGAGTGCTTGTTGAGAGGCCTTCAAGGTAGCAACATCATCTTGATTTGATTTCTTAACACTGGGGGGATTATTTGTATTAAATAATCACTATGTAATTCCACAGCAGAACCAATGCTACCTCATGTTATAGTACTATGGCTATATATTTGCCATTCGTGTAAAGTCAAAACGTGATGAAAATGGAAAAAGAATCCCTATCTTGTTGATGAATATAAATAAAATTAAATTGTTTAGATATTAAAATTGTAAAAAAAATAGAAATAAAAATGCCACTAATATCCTAAACAACATAAAGATCCAAAATACACTAAACATTTTTACAAGCTTGGTGTTAGATTTCCTCTGCCCTGAGGATTTTAGTCTAAATAACAATAAAAGGAATGAGGGATAAGAAAAACGGTAGAAGCCTAAAAATAGCAGGACTTTCATACCTGTCAATTATTACTGATTTGCTTTGTTATTCCTTGCTTTAATTATTCCATCACATGTTGTTTGGGGAGGACATCATTTTTTTTTTTCTACAGCTTTTATAGTCTGCTACAATCAAAAAACATAAAAAGTCAAAAATTCCTCCTTCCTGAAGTTTTTCTGTTATTGAAATTGTTACTGAAGAATCATGAGACCAGGAGAGAAGATGACCTTGTTGAGAGAGAACAGCTGATGTCATAGTAATTAAAATGTTGGATCTCTTAATATTCAGAATAAAATAAATTGAACACCTCAGTTACTAACATTTCTTTAATAGAAATGCATGGTTTTATCTGACTTCATTTGAGATAAGTATTAATCAATTTATTACCATTGGTCAAGCAGGTCTTAATACTTTGAAAGACTAAGTGCACTTTGCATTTCTAGGTTCAGTCTTTTCCCTCCAAAAAAAAAAAAAAGGCAAATGACAAGCAGAACTATTGATTCAAATAGATTCAGCTGCACATGTAAAACATACACTTCAAAATTCTCCTATCCCACATATACACACTAAACACTCAGTCACATTGGTACTTCTATGATCATGAACATTTGCAATTACATCAAAAAAATAACTTTAGAGGCTATTGATTAAAGCAATGCTTGTGTCTTATTGTCAAGAATTTCCAGAAATAAGTATAAGAAGACTTAATTTTGTCAGCTGCAAATAGCTGAGGAGTGATCTAGCTACTAGTCTTCAGTAGTGAGACACAGTAATGAAAACAGAGAAAAGTGCCTTACTTCTGTTCTTCTGTCCAATACTGTGAGCTGGGGAATGTCTGGAATCTCTTATATTCAGTTTTGTAAATTGAGTATGATGACAGTCAGGTTTATGGTGATTGCTCCAAGCATAATAGCCAGTCAGTAAGATAACCAGGACTAGATTGTAAATTCTTATACATAGATTGCAAGATTTAGTCAAGGTTTGACTTGAATTAATAGAATATTAGCTATATGTTACATCTAATTATAAATATAGGAAGCTATAAGCATATCCAAGTATACAGTAAATGTGATATAGATAATTCATCTATGCTTACATGTAGTAGGCGTCCGGAAGATCTCGGATTGTAACGCGAGGGGTGAAGAGGAAGTGAGAGGTCTGGCACGGGGCAGAGATAGAGGAGGTGCTTATGCCAGCAGATATAAGGGCATAACATAAACAATAAGAGGGGAGACGGAGAGAGATGGAGACGGACAGAGACGGAGACAGAGCACCATCCACACCGTGTGTGCAGTGATCCTTTCCCTCGACTGTCGGAGAGCTGGGAGATCAGCCTGAACCACCACATAGTGTTGCCTGCAACGGCAACACTTACACATCAGCAACATCATAGTTAAGGAGGACAAAAAATGCATCTAGAGGGTTGCTAAAGGAGTAGTTAGTTCTTTAACATGTTATCTTACATGTTCTGATTGACTGAACAGAGCACTTTAGGATATTGAGTTTATATGCTCGTAATTTTATTCACAATATGTGGCCTTGGTTGGTGTTTTCTTTACCATTGCAGTAAAATGGTCTACAAGTAGTTTTGTTAGATTTTTTTTTTCATAAAGAGTGTTATTATTCTAGCTGTTAGAAGGGGGGAAAAAAACCCCACCTTTTAATTACTTAATTAAAATAATTAACAAAACAGGATATTATAGTTAAGAATACAACAGTGACCTGCACAAAATGCCATTCTTATTTTGTTGTTAAATATTAAGTGAGAATCAACTTATCTTTATTTAAACCACTCCTAGAAAAAATATACACATTAATTTTGCTGAATTTTTCTAATGAAGTTAACCCAGAATTTTCCACTAGAAGCCCCGTGTCAGCCACATATGATAAACAATTTCAGTATATAAACATAATCAGATACAGTATAATAGCATAGATGTTCCACTACTTTAAAAATTGTTCCTTCATCTACAGAAATGAAGAGCAGGTTCATGACCTGCAAAGGTCTATACTGCATCATTCAGTCCCATACAGAAATATTTAAGCTGTCCCAGCACAGGGCTGGATCTGGAGCTAGAAACAGTACTGTTGTGCCAACATTGTGCTGTGCCAGAGCAAATTAATTCTTTTAGGAGGATACTTTGATGCCAAGACCTAAGTGTATATCTCAATATAATGCTGCACAGTTCTTTATATACAAACTAGGTTGTTTGGACATTCCTTACATGGTAGTGCATTGTGTGGTGTAGGAGTACTCAAATATCCTGATTTACTATGCAAAATGTAATGATCTTTGATATATTAATGCAGTATTTAGTGTTTAATCACATACTGTTATGAAAACTAATTACATTTTCAAAAACTAATTATGTGGCAACAGAATTTCATAGCCTCTGAGATTAAGATGGTTCCAACACTATTTCAGAGAAAGGTTGGTAGTATTCCAGGCTGCAGTTTTTTACTTAATTTCTAAAGGTATGTCTATATTGGACTTCAAAGGTGCAACTGAAGTTCATGTAAGAGAAAAGCCAAATCTGCTAATGCTGAAATTTCTGGCAGTCTAGCCGCAACAACACAGGTGCCAAAGTGAGTGTACTATGAAATATTGAATAAGTATTCAGAGGATAATATCTGACGTGTTGCAGACCTAAAGTTACACTTGTTCAAGGTAATAAAGAAGATAAGGAAGCTATTTTTGTATGCTGTTATTAGTGTTTAAGCTGACTGCTTTCAAGAGACTTCATATTTGCCTACATAAGATGTAGTTGCACATTTAACAGCAATGTGCTTGTACAGAGTTAGTGATTTTATGTGCTTACCTTAATTATAAAATTAGCAATGTTCTTGTTAATAAGGAAACATTTGTTTCTTTATAGCAGAGAACAAAAACCAAATAAACATTTAATGATGATCTCATCTGTTCCGAATACACCTTGCATTTGGAATGTTCTCTTTTCCATGGGCCGTTAATCTTGTGTGTTGTTGATTCTTCAATGTACTCTGACAGTGTTTCTGTGCTATATGTATCAGTACATATACTGCACATGCACCTTAAATAGAACATGTAAGACAGAAAAGCACCGCTTCCCACAGTATCCTTACAGCAAAACTGAGAAAGTGTGGGCTGGATGATCAGGTAGCAAGGTGGATTGTTAACTGGTTCAAGGGAAGAAGGCAGAGAGTTGTGATCAATGGGGCAGGGTCTAGTTGGAGGGCTGTATATAGTGGAGTCCCTCAGTGCTGGGACCAGTACCGTTCAATATATTTGTTAATGACCTTGATGAGGGAATAGAGGGCACTGTCAGGAAGTTTGCTGACAATAATAAAATGGGAGGAGTGGGTGACACACCAGAAGGCTGTGCTGCCATTCAACGAGACCTGGACAGGCTGGAGAGTTGAACAAAGTGAAATCTAATGAAATTCAATGAGGCCAAGTGTAGAGTCTTGCATCCGGGAAAGAATAATCCCATATACCAGTACAGGTTGGGTAATGAATTCTCAGAGAGTAATGCAGGGGAAAGAGACCTGTGAGTGCTGGTGTACAGCTGGATGACCATGACCCAGCAATGTACCCTCATGGCCAAGAAGGCCAGTGGCATCCTGAGTTGTATGTCTCACTCAGTACCAGATATTCTGACTCTTAATACAGTAATAAGGATAATCCATCAAATTATGTCCATTACAAAGACTGATAAAAAGAATCACTGTAAAAATAGCATGTCTCTCTCACTGATGTAAGAAAAAAATCACTTGATTAAAATGTTTCAATTTAAAATTTTGGTAAAATATGGATTTTGTAATTTTTTTATTTTGCTTTTTTTTTTGCAATTCTGAAAACTAATAGAAAAAATAATTCAAATGTACTGCATTTTAATCTCTTCTTAATTAAACATTTCCTCTTTTTTTTAAGAGGCAGACCCAATTGCTATAGCCTTTCTTCAGATTTTTACTTCACTCTTATGATGATTTCTGTAAGGTAAGGAACATAAATACACAAGCTGGTACATTATCTAATAGGACTGATTCAATAAAAAAGGCTTTTTTTCTATATCTAATAGTTTAAGAAATATATAGATCAGAGAACAAGAAAAAAAGTTTGCAAAAACTTTTTTTTTCTAAGACTCTTCTAAGTGTCTGTACTATCACAGTTTGCTTCCTTGTAGTTTTTAAATCAATATTGATCTAGGAGCTTTGTAGGAACCCATGCTGACAACTTTGCAATCACTGTCTTTTCTCCTTAATTTCCTTGGGCAAGTGGAACTTCAGTAATTTTAAACTGTATGTGAGTAGCCCCATTACATCTAATAGGTCTTCAGAGATGTTGGCATCTCTGGCGAAGCACCTTAAATACAAATTCTAATATCTCCAACTATTCAGTGATGTAGTAGCAATTACATAGGTCAGCACGTATCTTACAGAGAAAATGTGCCAGTCTAGTGTAAAAGGAACATCATTTTAGTGTTACATAAAAGCATATATAAATCAAATACAGTTCAGGATAGAAATATATATCAAGCAGCAACTTGTTTGCAGCATACATCAAGTAGTCCAGAGATTCAAATTATCTGGGGTAAGGGAACGGTAGTCACTATTGACTATTGACTATTTTGCTTCAATGTGTGGTTTTCCTGGTGAGGAAAGTGGAAAGGGCAAGGAACAGGAGTGGATCTTAGTTTTTAATTGGAAGTTAATAGGAAATAGTTTTCATATTCCACAAGAAAAAATGAGATATAAACATTTAGGCTTCCCCCTGGAATAAGAACCTTGAAAATTTAAAGTGATCCTTCTGTCTCTGAAAAAGATAGAAGGGATAAAATGTTTTGAAAATCTTTTTTTTTTGTTTTCTTATATCTCTTTTTTTTTTACTTGATAATGAAAATTAATGTTTTGAAAGGTATTTCTCTTCAAATGAACAATTTTTCTTTCATTCTCATTTGCAAGACATCAAAATGGGATGCTTCAACAATTTTGCAACCTCCTTTGAAAAGACTTTTGAAATGGAAAAATCTTTTAAACAGTCTTTTCCTCACAAATAGTTTCAATTAAATAAGTGAGTATATGTGGCAAGTGAGAACATGGGAAGCTTTCGAAATATGATAAATTTTCCAATACAATGTCTAAAAGCACTGCTAGTCTACATCTACAGTGTCTTCTACAATGTGAAGGGACATTTTCTGAAGCAGAGGAAAAAAATGACATTGCGGTTAAGTCATGAGACTGTGGTTCAGAAGATTAGTAAATGGGAGAGTTTCCTCAAGCTTCCACTGTGATGCTGGATAATTTGCTTAGTCTTTGTTTCAGTCAGCTCTTCCATTTGAATGGATCAAATTTACCTTGCATGAGGTATTGCAAGGGTAGAGAAATTAATGTGAAGCTGCTGTGGTGATGAAGGTTCTGCAAGTGCCCACATAAAAATAGTGAATGTACTTGAACTGAAGTTCATTTAACAGTTAATAAGAACCTGTATTTCCCTGCATATAAGTAGAGCATGCATTTATCCTGAGGGCTGCAGCTCCTCTCTGCCTCATGTGTGGGTCTCTGTGGCCCACAGGCCAGGATGCCATTGGCCTTCTTGGTCACTTGGGCACACTGCTGGCTTATTTTCAGCTGGCTATCGATTACCACTCCCAGATCCTTTTCTGACAGGTGGCTTTCCAGCCACTCTGCCCCAAGTCTGTAGCATTGCCTGGGGTTATTGGGGCCCAAGAGCAGGATCCAGCACTCAGCCTTGTTGAACCTTATCCAATTGGCTTTGGCCCATCTATCCAGCCTGTTCAGGTCCCTCTGAAGGGTCTTTCTGCCCTCAAACAGGTCTACGCACCTGCCGAGCTTGGTGTTATCTGTGAATTTACTTAAGATGCACTCAATCTCCTCATCTAGATCATTGATAAAGATGTTAAAATAAAACAGGCCCTAGCACTGAGCCCTGGTGAACACCACGGGTGAACGGCTGCCAGCTGGATTTAACTCCATTCACCACAACTGTTTCACTGTGAGGGTGAGGGAGCACTGGCACAGGCTGCCCAGGGAAGTTGTGGAGTCTCCTTCCTTGGAGGTCTTCAAGACCAGCCTGGATGCATTCCCGTGCAACCTGATCTAGGTGGGACCTGCTTCTACAGGGGTTGGACTAGATGATCTCTTAAAGTCCCTTCCAACTCCTAACATTCTATGATTCTATGATTCTATTCTATGAAACCACCTATTTAACCAGGCAAATGATATGGATAATTCAGTAACTAGATTGAGTCTAATCAACTACCTTAAGATAAAAGTAAGAATCGCTGTACTTCTTTGTGATCAAGCTTTTGTATTTAATCTCAGCTGCTGACATTTTTTTCCACAGAAAGTCAGTTTGTATCTCATATCATTCTACTATAAACAAAGATTTAAACATGAAGCAGTAAGTAACTCCAGGTGAATAGCTTTAAGGAGTTTAGAGGCAAGCATAGGACTATGTGACATAGACTTATTTTTTGTGTCTACAAGGAATACTGGTTAAGGACTTCTTAAGTGATTCTTCTACTCATTGACCTGAATATGTTGAAACCTTCACAATACTATAAAACTGACATGACTACCATTTTTGTAGGGAAATATAAAGAAAGTCAGAAGAATAATTATGCTTCTAGGAAAGAGTCAACAAAAAGCATTATTTTGTTTGCCTCTTTCAACCCCAATGCAAGCAAAGAACTGACTTGTCATATCCACCATTTGGTAGCAATACCATGCCAATTGCAGTCCAAGGTTCGGTCTCTTGAGTCATTTGCCATTTATTATTCTTCTCCTTGAATCTTAGAGCATGGCTATGTAAGCAATGGGAACAAATCTGCTTTTATATTTGTAAGCTCCCTAAAAAGCCTACATGTGGAGGCATGTTCTGTCTTGGCTGGAGTTACATTTTCTCATAATATGAAGTTTTGAAAAGGTTTACTGGAAGAAACAAATAGAAGAAGCACAACAGGACTGAAGAGAGATGTCCATCCTGCTTCTGCAGGGAGGTTCTGCTTCTGCAAAGGTTGGACTAGATGATCTCTAAAGGTCCCTTCTGACCCTGCCATTCTATGATTCTATGATCCTATCTTGTCCTGTGACAACCTCACTTACAAAAAGAACGCTTACCCTTTCTCAGTGAGCTGGGTAGCAATAATGCTTGGCTTTACAGTCAGTGTTTCACTCTCACTGAACTGATAGTGCTATCAGAGTACCGCAAGTTTATACTGAAGATGCTTGAAGACTTTTGAGGATTGTGTTAGTGTAGTGGTTTTGCCTGGGCCAGGTTTTTCGATAGCAGAGGGGCTAAAGGGATGACTTCTTTGAGCTAAAAGAGTTGCCAGAAGCTTCCTCTGTAGCTGACAGGGATAGGGCCAGTCAATTTTAAACTGGACCCTGCACCTGACCCAGGTCTAACCAATTAGTGAAAGAGGTAATGCCTCTGTGAATAACAGATTTGAGAAGGAGAAGTTGTTGTTGCACAGTTGCAAAACTGCAGCAGTGACAGGGAAGGAGAATGTAAAAACATCTCTGCAGACACCAAGATAAGTGGAGAAGGAGGGGGAGGAAGGTGCTTAGGCTCTGAAAAGGCTTCCCTGTGATATTGAGGTGAGGACCATGGTGTAGCAAGTTGTCCCCCTGCAGTCCATGGAGGACCATCAGGAAGCAGAGATCCACTCACAGCCCATGGAGGACCTCACACCAGAGGGGTAGATGCCTGAAGGAAGCCGTGACTCTATAAGAAGTTCATCTTGGAGCACGTTCCTGGCAGGACCTGGGAGTCCATGAAGGAGGCGTCCATGCTGGAGCAGGTTTGCTGGCAGGACTTGTGATCCCGTGAGGGACCCAGGCTGGAGCAATCTGTCCCTGAAGGACTGTTCTCTCAGTGGATGAATCACTTCAGAGCAGTTTGTGAGGAGCTGCAGCCCATGGGAAGGACCCACATTGGAGAGGTTCATAAAGGACTGTCTCCTGTGGAAGGGACCCCACAGTGGAGCAGTGGGAAGTGTGAGGATGCCTCTGCCTGAGAAGATGCAGTGACAAAGTCCATCTGTAATGAACTGACTGCAACCCCCATTCCCCATCCCCTTAGCCACTGGGGGGAAGGAAAGGGAGTCCCGGGAAGAGGAAGGGTGGGGGGAGGGGTTTTTAAGAGGGTTTTATTTCTCATCTCCCCATTCTTATTGTTTGTTTAATAAATCAAACCTTTTTCTCCCTAATTTGAGTCTGTTTTGCCTGTGACTCTAATTGTCAAGTGATCTCTCCATCCTTAACTCACAAGTTGTTTGTTATATATCTCTCTCTCTCCTGTCCAGTTTAGGGGGGGAGTGATTTTATGACTGGGTGGACATTGGGCTAAATCACCACATTTTTTTTTCTTTTATTGTCATTAGTTTTGTTACTTTTTATGTTCCTCCTGCTTTAAATTCTTCCACATTTCCAGTACAACAGTAAGAAAAGGAAAAAAAATTAAGTCTCTACAAGATACAAAAACTCTAATGGTAAAAAATTTAGTGTAGGAGATTACTAACTACTGACAATTGTTGTTTAACCCTCTGTTTATACTAGAAGAAACCTGAAAAAATATGATAAAAGAGTATGCATCGATTCTTTCTTCCTATCAAGGAAGCCAAAAACTGAAGCAAGTGAAAAATGGAAATCCCCTTTGATTCTCATGCTTCATTTGTGTAGGAAAAGAAGAAATTTACATTATGTAGAAGGACACCATGTGTTTTGACTCTATTGAAATCCTTATTTCAAGGAAATTTTTCCCTTGCAAAAACATTGTTGCTGCCATACTGCCAAGGTCAATGTCAGGTTGGATTTTCTGCTATATGAGTATCAGTCAGGTAAATTAGTTCTGCCATAGGGGCTAGCCTAACCTAGACACAATTTTCTGAAAGCTTTTCCTTCTTGAATCAGCATTTGTTTTGTTCAGATGGCACATCCTATCTGTTTTTCCTATCCTTTCAGCTTCCATGTTTTAACCCCATGTACTCATCAGATTGACACATAGACATATGTTTGTGGTTTTTTATTATTATTTCCTGTTTAAGACACTATTTTAAGTGTATAAGTGTCTTCTCATTGTCCTCCTTTAATTTTCCCTTTCAACACAGTCACTTACTGTCATAACGTATCTGTGAAATATGGGGATTTATCACAAACTTACAAATGGGAAATTTATGCACAGTGATTACACGCATACTAATAGATCCTTGGGAATACAGCAGAGACTACGTACTTCTTGGCTATCTTTTGACTCAACAACACTTAGTGAAAGAGGTGTAAATACACTAGGGTTTTTTTCCTTTCTCCTCCCCCCACGAGCACCAGGTTTCCATTAAATCTTTAAAACAAATGAAGAGTGCATTTGTAACCAACTAGAAATGCACATTACATATGAAGATGTATGTACGATTGAACCTGCTTCTGCAGAGGGGTTGGACTAGATGATCTCTAAAGGTCCCTTCCAACGCCTACCATTCTATGATTCTATGAAACCTGGTCAAAGCATGATGAATTGAATAATGTCAAAAATAGACATTAAAGAGCATGGCAGTTGTACAGAAATTTGTGTAGCAGTACTGAGGGAATTCATCTCAGGGAGAGCACCTAGGTGCTCTCACCAAGGACAGACCCACCAGTCTCAAGATTTGGGTACCTCCCAAAGGATGGGGACACGTCAAAGACAATTTGGGAAGTAAGTACATAGATGGACCCAGTCTGAAGGACCCATGGCCAGGCAGGACAGGGCTACAGAGACCTGGTCCTGTGGTGGTGTCATTGGGGCAGAGGTTGATGGCCCCAAGGGGCTGACATAGGGTCATGAGCCATGGGCAGAATGAGGGGTCCCCCAGGGAGGCTGGGCAAGCACAGTCAAGCCTGTCAGTGCTATCAGGACCATGGCAACTTCTTCTGGATTAAAAAAAATAAATACTTATACATTCAATACACTTCTTTATAATGATGCTCCTGTCTTGTCTAATAGGACTCTAGTCGGCCCTGCCTAAGCAGAGAGGTTGGACCAGATAATATCCAGAGATTCCTTATAATCTCAGCCATTCTATGATTCTGTGATGCTGATACTGCTGTTATCATAATGAAAATACAGTTATTAGTCTAAAAAATTGTGGCTCTAAATGGTCTTTCTGAAGATACAAGGAACAGACATCCTATTCTTTATAGTCAAACAATTCACATCAAAAAAAACCAACCCTATATTATTAGCACTTCCCATCTTCAGGCCAAACAGCAACCAGTCATGGTGCTATTTATGGAATTAATAATTTATATCATAGCATGTCTTTGTGATTTGGTGACTTTGGCTAATCCAACTTCTTGCTGGGTCACCAGTAACTGATTTCATGAATTTCAATGTTTTGTGAGGTAATGGAGAATACCATACTCATAAATTTCTTGTATATACAAGCTTTGCATTGAATAATTAGAGCCTAGTAGAGTGAAAAAGGACATTTATGAGGCCTAAAATGAAATATCACTGGATCTGTAAGATCATTCAGGAATGTGACTTATTTAGTGACATTTTCCACTTTTTGCACATAAGATGTTATTCACCATTTAATTGTTGGTTGAATTTACCTATACAACTTTGTACCTTGACTGCCGTTAAGAAACCTCTAGTTATACATCTTTGAGATGTAGATTAGAAATAAAAATGGAAATGGAAGTTATAAATGACACATTCTTTGTTCCTGACCTCTAGAAAGGAATTTCAGTTTTTACAATTTATCACCAATAATATAAAACTGAAACTATTATTTTTACATGTAAATTCAAATTTTGCATTTTTTAAAATTGTAATTTATTATTTTATTTTGGTAGCAGATTAATTACTTATGCAATCATAGAATCATAGAATGGTAGGGTTGGAAGGGACCTTTAGAGATCAACTAGTCCAAATTGTTTTCTGGTTTTTTTCTTATATGAATTTTTGAACTAACAAGATATCTTCAGTAAAGAAATGTAAGTATTTTAACATGGACAAAATATAAATTAAAAAATGAGAAGCATCTGCAGAACATTTCCAATGTGCAGATCATTAAGGATGTCGTGGTTCTGCCCAGCTGGACCAAAGGGGGAAAAAAACAGTGACTCCTCCCCCTCCTGGCGGAACACGGAGGAGATTAGGAAAAAAAAGTTAAAAGTCTGCGTAAGTTGAAATAAGAACAATTTACTAGGGGGAAGTTGAAGAGGAACAACTATAACAAAAATAAGGGGATATTACAAAGAAAACTGGTGAGTGGCACAGTTGCTCATTACCCAGGATCCAACGTAAGAGACTGCTCCAGATCACCAACTGAAAAACCGCAACCCAGGAAGAGAGCTCCTTTCGGCTAGCCTGTACCTATACACTGAGCATGACGTTAGGATGGTATTGAATACCTGTTGGCCAGCCTGGGTCAGCTGTTCAGGCTGTATGCTTTCCTGGTTCCTCACAGGAATTAACTTTATCCTAGCTCAAACCCGGAGAGAGGGATAACTATTACAGATTCGATTAAACCCCAAAATTGTTACATATGACTAAGGTTTTTATTTGCATTCAATGACAAAATTACAGAGCACATTCTTGCAGCTAGAAATATCTGAGTCATTGTCAAAATATTGTTTACTACTATGTCATGTTTTCTCTCAAGACGTGAGAAAAAAGCATGAAATCTGAAAGCAGTTAGTTAGGATACTTGTTCGAGGAAAGGAAGTGGGATGAAAATAGTCAAAGTAAAAGGTCCAGGGAGAATAAGGAAGGTAGAATCTGGAGGAGTCATTGGAGGAAAAAATAAAAAAAAGGTATTTGACAAGACAGTAGACCATAATGGGAGTGAGAGAAAACACCATGTAGTGTACACACTGAGAGNACTGGTGAGTGGCACAGTTGCTCATTACCCAGGATCCAACGTAAGAGACTGCTCCAGATCACCAACTGAAAAACCGCAACCCAGGAAGAGAGCTCCTTTCGGCTAGCCTGTACCTATACACTGAGCATGACGTTAGGATGGTATTGAATACCTGTTGGCCAGCCTGGGTCAGCTGTTCAGGCTGTATGCTTTCCTGGTTCCTCACAGGAATTAACTTTATCCTAGCTCAAACCCGGAGAGAGGGATAACTATTACAGATTCGATTAAACCCCAAAATTGTTACATATGACTAAGGTTTTTATTTGCATTCAATGACAAAATTACAGAGCACATTCTTGCAGCTAGAAATATCTGAGTCATTGTCAAAATATTGTTTACTACTATGTCATGTTTTCTCTCAAGACGTGAGAAAAAAGCATGAAATCTGAAAGCAGTTAGTTAGGATACTTGTTCGAGGAAAGGAAGTGGGATGAAAATAGTCAAAGTAAAAGGTCCAGGGAGAATAAGGAAGGTAGAATCTGGAGGAGTCATTGGAGGAAAAAATAAAAAAAAGGTATTTGACAAGACAGTAGACCATAATGGGAGTGAGAGAAAACACCATGTAGTGTACACACTGAGAGAAAAAAGTTAAAGATCAGTATGTTTGGGTTTTTTTTTTTAAACTTTGATAAGGTATAGTATTAAACTACATTTAAGGATGCTTTCACCAGGGTACAGGCCTTGTATAACTGTATTTGCTGACCACTCACTGATCAATTGTATATTTTTTAATTTCTTTTTCTGTAGATCAACTTAAGTAGACATGTATGTGCAGTCATTTTATGCAAATTCAGCTGAAAAAAAATTTCAGGCCATTAAATGCAATGTTTAATGAAGAGAATGTAAGTATGAGAGCCTTCGGTTATGAGTTTGTGGATTTTATTGAATAAATAATTTCAGTAGGGAAACTATGCAAATGTATCCAGCTTTAATCATTACAGATAAGGATAATTTGCTATATTTGCAAGAAAGATTTTTTTTAATGTTTGATGACAGATTTCACTTTGGTGTCTATGCAAAATGAAAAATACTGAGATTAGAGATGAGTTTAATGTTTCTGCCTCATGAAATACATTAACCACAACCATAAATGTCATCATTTATGTTGCTTAAATTTTACAACCTGCCTGCTTTTCGTGTTGTCTGTGGGTCATATCTCGTCTCCTTAAAGCAAAAAGATACTTAATAATATAGCAAATAAACCCAGTAGCATTTTCTACATATGGTTCCCCTGTGGAATTAGGGAAGACATTGAACCCAAAGACTAGGGAAACTACTGAGACACAAAAGGCAGAGTGTTTGTTTAAGAAGAATTCCTCTTTCTAGATCTCATTATTCTTTTGATAGAGTGACTCCTACATGATTTGTAACATAATTAATGATGAAATTTAGTTTCAGTGTCAGGAACATTATTCTTCTGTATGTTCATTTTAGCAGCATTTATCTCTAGTTTAATTTTTTAAGTACTCTACCAGAGTGGAAGAAAATCATCATCCCCCATGTCATCAGTTTATCCTCCTGAAGCCAAACTCATTCCATGTGCAAGTATGCAAAATAAATTCTGTGGAACCAAAGGTAATACAGTGTATTAGAAACCTCATTACATTATAAAAAACCCCAAACAACCAAAAAAACACACCCCCCCAAAAAAAAATCCCCAACAAAAAAATAAAACAAAAACTCCGTTTCATGACGTGGAGAGTCATAGAATCATAGAATGGTAGGGGGTGGAAGGGATCTTTAGAAATCATCTAGTCCAACCCTCCTGCAGAAGCAGGTTCACCTAGATTGGATTGCATAAGAATATGTCCAGTCGAGTCTTGAAGACCTCCAAGGAAGGAAACTCCACAACCTCTCTGGACAGCCTGTTCCACTGCTCCAACACCCTCACAGTAAAATATTTTTTTCTTATATTTAAGTGGAATCTGTTTGGCTATATATGTTGTTTACCTAGCCTCCTCTTTACTTCTGTTGTACTTCTCCTTGCTATGATGCTAGCAGCCCACACAAGTTTCTGAGCCTGAAACATTGGTACACTGCAATTATACATTTGGCTTTGTGAGTTCAGTTTCCACTCTTTGACTTGTGCCTCACCCATCTGCCTGGCTGTGTAGGACTGAGCAATATATTTGAACTCAATTTAAAAATATTAGTAGGTTATCTGAGGGTGCTGAAAAGCTGAACCAAATGTGGTGGTTCACCAATTGATCCATTCTATTGCACATCACTTAAAAGAAAAGTCAATTTCTGTGGGCAGCCTTCTTCATATCTCAGCATACAATACTTTGAAGTCAAAATTAAATATTCTACCAGTCTCATAGATTAAGAAGTGCATACACATAGGAATGATAAACAACTGCCACCTCTTTAATCCTTCGAAAATGAGGGAAAACATATATAATTTATATTTAGAGTTATTCTAAAGTGTTCCTGTGCATGATGTAACAAGATAAAATTAATTACATGAGTATAAACAGATCAAAATTTATGATAAATCTAAATCAATAAGCCTTAACTTTCAGATTTCATTGTATATGTTACATACAACAGATGATAGTGAAAGGTAGGTAAAAGAAATTAATCTGAATGTGACAAACTGTGCATGACTACTTTAAAACCTGTAGAAGTTTATAACTTTGACTAGCCTTGTGCCCATGGGCTATGGCCAGTCTTTGATGATGATTTTTTTTTACACATTTTTACATTTTTTACATTTACATAATGGTGAACTTGGGATGCTAATGTATACCAGAGATGGTGAAGCGTGACAGAAAAAAACTAAATTCACATTTACTATTCTTACTCTGCTTCATTGTTTAGAAACTGAAGGAAACAGCAACACATAAGTGCCTATTCAGTGAGCATCTAACAGGGCACAAACTAAAGGAGGCATGGCAGTATGTTTTTCACCCTAGAAACCGACTGACTTCCCAAATTTAGTTTATGACAGCCAAGATAAATTAAAATTCCATAGCATAGGAATGGGGAGGAGTAGAGAAAAAGCTTCTAACTTGTGAGTCAAGTTGTTTTTGTTAAAAAATGACCTTATAACTTGTATGGTACACTGCTAACCACGTGTCTGATATAAGATTAATGCTTATTCTGAAGCAAGTAAAATATTTCTTTCCAGACAAAATAAATCAAATAAAATAAGTTTAGAATAAAACAAAAGTAACAACAAAATAAGTATATATTTGCTTTCAAAAGAGAAAAATTAATGTATTAATGAAATACATCAAAAATAGACATGCAAAAACCAGGAAATAAAGAAGTCAAGTCAGTCATATGAGTATAAAGCATGGTCATCTATATTAATAGGGAAAAAAAAAAGTTGTTTATTAGTTAGAATGTAAAAAATTGCAATCATCTGTTATGCTAAGC
The DNA here is from genome assembly GCA_013401255.1 of Urocolius indicus. Classification (NCBI taxonomy): domain Eukaryota; kingdom Metazoa; phylum Chordata; class Aves; order Coliiformes; family Coliidae; genus Urocolius; species Urocolius indicus. The sequence continues at coordinate 19,798 of WBNH01006615.1, read as the reverse complement.
TTAATATGCATAATGGTATAGCTTTTAAAAAATAGACTTCTTTCAGAGAAACCATATATCTGAAATCTTTTTAAAAATATATTGTTTCCAGGACTTTCACAATAAACTTTATTTACATGTTTTTATTGAAACTATTTTTATGTTCCTCATTTAACTTTCCATCTCTTGTCATCCAGAAAAGGTCCAAATTACATTTTAAAAGTAGATAATTTTTCTCATTGATTGGATACTTTGCAATAAAATCAGTAAACAGTTTTATATAAGCCATGGACATATCAAATTTGACATTAAAAATTCAAACAGCAAGGTACAAATCAGTAAGTTTTCTGGAATTAAAGTTTTCAACTTTATTTTCCTTTCAAAATAAGAGGTTCTATAGACATGAGTGATACCTTGCTTCCCTGCTATCTTCTTTTTATGTCTTGCTTGCTTGTTTTTTTTCTTGCATTCTTGTTCTGTCCTCCACATTGCTGTTAAAAAAAGAGAGCTTTAGGGAAAAAAAAAAAAATCAGAAAAATTCTGACTTTGCATTCTGTTTCACTAAAGATTAATCTTAAAAAGGCGTATCTTTTCTCATATTTCTTTCCAAAATATGTGACCTAGCTTTCAATGTCATTTTTCAGACATCTACTTTGCTTATTTTTGCAGTAATGATATTATTCCTTCTTCTTAAACCTTTTCAGAGGATTGTGAATGATAATTTTGAGATGTTGGTGCATAAATTTATTTTCTGTCTTATATTAGATGTCTACATTTGTAGTTTTT
>WBNH01006615.1:0-18708 GCA_013401255.1 Urocolius indicus | reverse complement strand
GGATCAGGGCTCTGAGCCTGTGAAGATGAGAAGTGGAGAGAAGGTGGTCTGAAAAGAGTGGTTGTGCTCTTCATCATCGTATCACTTTGTGTTGTTTCCCATTTGTTATGGTTTTCGTTGGTGATGGATTACATATTTTTTTTTGGTTTTTTTGGTTTGTTTTTTTTTCTGCAAGTAGTCTCATCTGTATTGCCTGGGACCAAGAGTGGTGAGTGAANTAGGGAAAAAAAAAAATCAGAAAAATTCTGACTTTGCATTCTGTTTCACTAAAGATTAATCTTAAAAAGGTGTATCTTTTGTCATATTTCTTTCCAAAATATGTGACCTAGCTTTCAATGTCATTTTTCAGACATCTACTTTGCTTATTTTTGCAGTAATGATATTATTCCTTCTTCTTAAACCTTTTCAGAGGATTGTGAATGATAATTTTGAGATGTTTGTGCATAAATTTATTTTCTGTCTTATATTAGATGTCTACATTTGTAGTTTTTTATCTAAGTATTCCATCTGACAGCAGCAAAAAACTCTTAAATACAAAAGCATCATTACCAAGGTGAGACAAGATCTGATGCATACTATTGTCTGCAGTCAATTAAATGCAGAATATTTTAGATTTTAGAGTATTTAGCGCAATACATTTAGAATGTATTTTGTAGTTTCAAAGCACTTTATAAAATATGCTTGATATCTAGATGTCTAACTATCTATTTAACATATATCTATACATGTAATAGGTATGTATTTTTATCTATATGGAAATGTAATTATAAAATTGATCTTTTGAGAACCTTGAATTCAAGGGAGAAAGAAGAGTGGTGATCTACAGAGTCGTCTGAATTCCACAGTGGGATTGGTTGTGCATATAATTGTAGCATTAAAAAAATGTTACAGGACCTCAATATTTTTTCTAAATTCAGAAGAATCACAAATATTAGGATTTTTAAAATACCCATCCAAATAGTGCTGAACAACCGAGTTAGGGACATGAAGGACTACTTTTTGTCATTTTAAAGACAGCGGTGATACTTTAATCAATAATATGTTACAGCAATGAGCAATAGGCACTCCACCCTGGTGCAGGGAGAACCAGGAGGAGTTCGNGTTATTAGATGGGCCTAAACCATGACACAAACCAATATCAACGTTTATTTTCTAAATATTATTGAAATATATTGTGTTTTTTTAATCTGTCACCTTTGAAAAAAACTTATCTCCAAATCAGAACTTCTCTACTGAAGAGCAAACCACACGGAAAAGTCACTTCACTACTGCTGCAACTTATTCCTTGCATGTGCAAAAAGCATCCCTCTGCCACTTAAAATAGAATTCCATTCCTGATAATTATCAGATTATGCAGTAATATCGAGTGCCCAAAACCCATGAAAGTGGCAATATTTTAATACAAATCTCAGACAATTTTGTACTAGTTAGAAATTTTTATTTATGAAATGTTATGCTCTGACGAGAGGGGCAATAGGCACATTTTATTGCAGTAATGGTAGATGATAGTAATGTTAAATCTGACTCTAGATCATTGTTGCAGTTTTGCCCAGCCATCAATGAAGCACCAGGACAGACTCTTGCTCAGTGTCCTCCATCCACCCCCATCCTTGTTATATGACAGTGGAGGTGAGATGGGAGGGAAAAAGAAACAAGGACATTGTGGATCAAGAAAAGGGCAGGGAGGGCTCACTAACAACTTTGGTTCTGGGCAAAACAGACTCCACTGCTCGACTTCAAGAGGAAAGTAAGGAAAGTTTATTCTACTGCCTACAAGAAACAGAACAGAACAAGAACCAAAAAGAGAGCAGGATGATGATAAAATGATGGAATATAGGACATGAAATTTAGCAATTCTTCTACACTTCTGCAACTTCTACAACATTCTTGTGAGTTGACATGTCTTGTTTATATAAATTTCCTTGTTCAACTTTTCACATAGTAAATTCTTACTGATCACAATTCTTCTTCAAGTCTTTTATAACTTTCTTCCTTCTTCTGATATGAGAATGATACTTTCTCTACTTCTTCCTAGTGTTATTGGATATATGGATTACATCCAAGAACTTATATTTTTTAAAAAAGAATATTATGCTGAAATGTTTTACAAAGATATTTACAAAGTAAGAATACTGGAACTTGAAAAAATACCTTATAGATAGTTGCATTGCAAAAATAAATTATTTTATACAGAGGTTTTGTGAGATTTCTATTCAATTTCAGGTTACTTTTGATGACATTTAGAAAAATTCCCTTCTTTTTTATATTATATTGAGGATTTAAGTTTATAGCTGAAAATGATGCAAACTTGGTTTAGCTGAATTCCACTTAAGCCCAGAATAAAATTCAAAGGCTAAAAGACAAGAATTCTAAATTAAGCAAGAAATAACAAATAAGAAATAAAATGCCACAGTAAAACTAAGAAGCTTATTTTTTGTTGTCATTTTCCTCCTGGAAAAGCTAGAAGAATTTTTAAGTTACTAGCATTTCCCAGCCCCATAAAATCTAGTTAGCAAACAAAGAAGTAAAATAGGTTAGGAACATTATAGAATGCAACATTTCTCTTAACGATCTTTATTAACTTGTTTTGCTAAACTACTTTTCCTGTTTTTATTTACCTTAGATTTGTCTATGAGATGTAATCACATGTTAGCCAAGTAAAATAACATCAGAGTAATTCTCTAATTCCAACAGGGGCAGCAAAAAAAATGTTTTTTTCTATTATTTGTAATTGTATTTTAACATGTAAGAGTCACTTGTATTTTTTCCTACTGGTACTGGACATGGTCAGAAGCCCATTATAATTTTTCCCAGCTAGTCATCTGGTCTGATATTTCAGATCATATCTTTAAGAAAAAAAACACTCATCAAAAACAAGTGTCAGATTCTAAATTCAGACTTCCAGTGTTATTCTGCCTCTAAATATTTTTTCTACAAGCTATTCTGAATTCGTTTTCTTTGTTGATATGCAGTCCTAAACTCTGTATGCTAAATCCGTAACTAGTACTATATCCAGCAGAGAAAGCACACACAGGAAGAGTTCAATCTCCTATCTGTAATTCTTTCCTCATCTTCTCAGCCTTGTGTTTTGATAAACTTGAATAAGCAGACAAAGGGCTGTTAAATATCTGCTTCCTATTAGCAATTTTTATTTGCTTTGTTCTTTTGTTTCTCAAAGTTTCATTGTAATTTTTCTTTTACCATATCTCTGAAGTATCTTTTTCTTTTGAGGCAAACACTCATCCAACTTGGGTATTGAAAATGACCTAATATATCTGTTTGGAATGTTTCCAGCTGCAGAAAAAAATACTATTCTTCTGTTCTCTATATATTTCTCTTCAGAATGTTATCTGTCACAGAAGAGGCCTTTGATCCACCAGTTAGAGCTACTTTTTTGTTTTACTAGCTGATTTTGCAGATAATTTAATCAGTTATTCTGTTATTTGCATTTTATATTAATTTATTTTCTTATTTCTCATTTCTCCATGTTTTATATCACAGCTGGTAGGTACACATACAAACCGTTAATCTCTCTGTGTCAGAGTTGACACAGAGGTGACACACAGCTGTAAAGGAAATGAGGTCTCATTTTTATCTTAAAGATCTCAAATATTTGCAATATAAAGGACTTTTTTTAAATAAACTTGATACAAAAGAAAAAAACCTACCAAACCACTGAATTGTTTTTACAAGGGAAGATACCTCTAAAAATTATCTAAGCCAATCCCCTTGCCATGGGCAGAGACATCTTTCACTAGACTAGGTTGCTCAAAGCCCTGTCCAACATTACCTTGAGCACTTTTAGTCAGTGGGCGCTCATAACTTCCTTGACAACCTGTTTTCAGTGTCTCATCACCTTCATTCTTCATTCCTTATGTCCAATCTAATTCTATCTTCCTTCAGTTTAAAATCACTGAAAGAGAGAACTGCTGCTATTAATTTTTCATGCAAGTACAAATCATTTTATCATAGACATAAATTCTCAGTGTGTATCTATGGTTGTCTTCTTGCAACTATAAGTGACTATACTGCAGAACTGGTTGAGCAAGAAACTAGTTGTCTCTGTCTCACCATGGAGAATTTGTCTCAGATGATAGTCACTCACCAGATTTGCTACTCCTTAACTGATTTAGATAGGTGACTTTCAGGCAACATTGTCTCTCTAGTAATTAATTACTTTTATATGTGGTCTCATAATATATATTGAATATATAAGGTCTTAGGCTGCTTCTGCAGAACCTCAAATTTAATGTATCCATCATATGTATTATCTCTTATTCTTGATGCAATTTTAAAATTATTATTAATACTCATATGTTTATTACAAGAGTAAATTGAATGTGTATGTTCTGGTTTTTCTTGGATTTTAATTGATTTTTCTTAAAAAAAAAAATCATGATGCAGTTACTGACACGTTACAAACAGAATATTTCCTATTTGAGTCAGGTGAGGATTCTGTCTCACTAATGGATAGTATTCTGTCTCACTAATTAATAGAATTCATGTATTTCAGATAAAGTAAGGAAAATTCCTCATGACTACACAACTGCAGGACAGCTTTTCCATCAGGAAATGGATTCAGAACTATTTAATGCTTTATTCTTTACTCAGACAAAATGCCACTATGGATGGAAATTTATTTTGAAAACTGCTGGATTAAAGTGTCAGAAATGATGCCTATAAGCCTAGTCACTGGTACAGTCAAATGTTAAGGACTCAGTTTATGAATTTGTTATAAAATGTTTGTGAACACAGCAGTGTTTCATTAATCTTATCCAGAGTTAAATATCTGCAATATACATAGCTGAGTTAGCAAAAATAATGCAGTGCACATCTAACAGTTATTTAAAATATCCTCAGATAGACCCATATTTTCATTTTAGGCATTCTTCTGTATCTAGCACATGGGTCACAGTGGAAATATTTGCTTGGACTGGTAGCTGGAAGCTAGATTTGATATATTAGAGGTCTCAAATTGAGAGACACAGGCTTTCAGGAAAGACAGGGAAAGTGAGGAGGAGGGTTAGTGTAAACTCTGTGTAAAGGAGCATTTAGAGTGCATGGGATAGATGATGAACCAGTCAAGAGCTCATGTTAAGGATCAGAGGACAGATCAACACCGTTGCTGCTTGATCAAGTTGAGGAAGTAGAGAAGTTTTCTTTAGATGCCTCAAAGAAGCGCCAAAACTGCCAGCCCTGGTACTTAATGAGACATTTGCCACCTTGATATATCCTAGGAAGGCAACACAGTTGGGCAGGAATAACTGATCAAAGACATGAAATCAAGGAAAGTCTTGACTAAGTGACAGTGAGATAATAGAGCTTAAGGTCTTTAGATAAGTGAGCTGGACAAACAGTAGATCACACAGCTGGACTTCAGGAGAACAGATTAGTCAATGATCTGCTTGGCACATTTCTGTGAGATGATCTGATGAAGTTCAAAAGAATCTGTTAAGAAATAATAAAACCTACAGTTATAATGGAAAAATCTAAGAAGTGAAATAGGAACCAGTAATCCTTTTTTTATTAAAAAAAGAGGAAAATATAGGAAGTTATAATCTAAAATATTTAATTTATTTACCATTTGAGGTAAAATAGTGATATATTCAATTAGTTCAATTACAAGAAGAAAAGTGGTTTTATTTTTATTGATTCTAACCAGTAAGAAGACGTACTAAATTATCTCATTTATAATGATTGCAACTTGACTGTCCAATTAGTCACAGAACAAATATCTAAATAGAAAAACAGCAACATGAGTTTGGGCAGAAATAGTGATATTTAACAATTCATTTGCTATATGGTTGCTGATATTACTTTATTCTTTCCCTTGAGTTTTCACATTGATTAAAAAAGAAGCCAGGATGCAGGTTTCGTTATTGATTGTATTGTCTTCAACTTTGCACACAGATATTTCCCACAGTTTATAATAACAATAATTACCTCATTAAAGAATTTCCTAAGAATTAATGTAATTGAATGTCTGGGCTTCATAAGGCTTTTCAACAACGATTTTGGCTACCAACTCATCTCCAATAAATGCTTTAACTTTTTTTGTGGATATTTAGGGTCATCTATGAGATTGGTCAAATAGTTTGCTTGACTATATCTACCATCACGTTCACGTAAGCAGCAGACTCACAAACTCAGGAGGCAAAACAAGACAGAGGCTCATCTCAAAAACATTTAACCACTGACTCTTTCCTAATTATTCACAAAAATAATTTTTCCCAAGGCAATATGTATAAATGTACTACAAGTAAATGACAATATTTTTCTTCTATTTCTCAAACAGGTAGTTTTCTGTTTATCTGGAACTGGAACCAATACTGGACTGATAGTCTCAAGAGGATAAAGATTACTGTGTTTTCTGGAAATTAAGAGATCACTCATATGGAACTTATCTCAGAGTTTCAAAGAGGAAATACAAAGGTGGATATATTTCATTAATGATTGATGTCCAGCTAGTGCTCTGCCTGAAACCTGTAGGTAATTATTCTATAGGTACATATAAGAATCATATATTGTACTTGCAGAGTATTATTCATGATTTCAGGGTAAAACAAATCTTCAACCTTTGATTCAACTTAATCTACTTATATAGATAGACTATTTTTACACTTTTTCTGATCTCAGAAAATGTCCATGCATTCTATTATGAATAACAACCAATTTTGAACTATGTTACTTATGTTAAATATTAAAACAGTAAAACATTTTGTAAAAAGAATATTGTATTAGAAAAACAACCCCAAAACCATAAACACATATTCTATTTCATTCCAGTGGCAGATAACAAAGCAATACAATTATCTAGTTGTCTTCAAAAAAAGCTCCAGTATTTACCTTTCCAAAACAAATAAAGATAGCATATAATAAGTTCTTTCAAAGCAAAATTTGAGTAGGGATTCATATCACAGCTCTATGGCCTAAAGGGTCTAAGCATTAGCTGTAAGCAGTGAATAGAGAGGAAATTGCCCCAAAAAAATTTTTCGTGGAAGGAGGTACAGATTGTGCCTCCTCTGCTTGTTCTGTTTGTTAGCTGGTCACATACATTGCTGGAATAGGAAATTGTGAGTTGTAGACTGAACTCTTGGAGAATGCAATGGCTCCTGCTCAGCTCACACACCACGCTTTCCTTTCCATGGAAACCAGGGCAGAGTGTAAAAGGTTGTCCTGTGCCCAGATCTCATTCAATATATAATCAAAACTCAGTATGCCGAGGAAGCCACACAGACAAGCCTAAGCATGTCCCTCCAGCAAGCAGATGGAAAAGGAAAGAAACTGAAAATGAGGAGGAGGAGAGAGAGACACATGAAAATTACCTAGAAATTACTCTTTAAAAAAAAAAAAAAAAAGACCAATCAAAACCAAAAACAAACCAACAAACAGAGACTGAAATAATCTGAAAGAGAAAGGCTCAGAAAAGCAAGCTGTCATTGTTTGCAATCTTTGATATAACCTTCCTAAATTATACAAGTCTTTTAGGTCCGCTTGCTTATTGAAACTAATAACTTACTTCAAACTTACATATTGACTCTGTCTCAGGATAGTTAGTTCTAAAAGCTTCCAAATTAATTGATAAAACATGCTGTTTGACACATGTAGCATATCCTGCCTCAGAAGTTCACCGCTGTGTCTGATTCCGTGGCTTGCTTCTCTTATGTTAAAACACTAGCTTGAAAAGTAAAAAGTAGGAGATAAACACTGGTACATGTATGAGGAAAGACACAAGAAAAAGTACCTTATTGATTTTAATTCTTCACTAAAACAGTGTTCACCTCCCTCTTTTGGCTCTTTCTCTCAGAGTTTCCTAGGAACAGCTGCAGCCTGGAGGGAAAGGGCACCACAGGTGCCCTTTCCTGCTGCGTCAATCTGAGTGAGAGTAGACCACAACTACATCACATCGCTTGTCAAGTGAAAAATATGAAAGTAGAGCTCACACAAGATAGGTACTTTCTCCTCTGCTGTTTGTTTTGTAGAATTTTCTCTTAATATAGCCTTTGGCATGTGACTTTGGGGAACCAGAGTTAAGAAAGATAATAGGGAGTTGTGTGAAAGAGAGCTAATCCTTCTTTATCCCCTCCAGGAAAACCTGCAGCTGGGTGCATAGTCTATTTGTATCAACGTCAACTTCTACTATTATGTTGTCTTTGAGGTCCCACATCTTACATTTTATTTTAAGAGGTTTTGTTCACTGGAAGAAATATGGAAGTATATAGCCATTTTTTGGTTTTCATTTGCAAATTAAGGATACGGCTTGCAATAAGGTGAAAGCTTATGCACTAACAGAAGTGCTAACTCAAGAAATGTTTTTACACAGATCTCTATTTTTTGTGATGAAAAAGCCAAATAGAGATGTATATTCTAGTATGTAAAATTCCCCAATACATAAGTCACACAGAAAAAAAAAAAGAGGAATTCATTTGGCTAGATGTACATACTGAGAGTGTGAATGCCTGCACCTGAGCTAATCACTTTAGGCTCCCTAGTAGTCAAAGAAGAGAACCAGGCACTTCTAGGTCACAATTCCTCTTATCCTAAAATAGGCATCTGAAGTAGGTCAGATGAACTGCACCCTGAGAATGCCTATTATTCTCTACCAACTATAAAGAGAGCCCTGGTTGATTAATTCAGATTTGATGTAGATGTTTAAGGAAGATGAGGTGAATCCCATTCAGGGAATCCAGAATGACTATTAAGAGACTGACAGCAAAAAGTGAAAATTCCTGTTTTCTGAGTATATAGAATCCAAGATAATTACATACATTTAGATGTTGACTTTAGGTTCCTAAGTCTTTTAGTCATTTTAAAATACTTTATCTTATTTCACAGTGTGTTTTCTTTTTGTTCAGAGAAACTACTATCAACTTTTTATCACTGAATATCAATCTATGTACATGCTTGCATGTGATCCGTGACGTTTTCTTTAAGAAAGATGAAAACCTTCCCCAATCTTAACTGACTTTTAAGAATAAAAACTTAACAAAGCAAAGCAATTCATCTTTTCATCTATTTTAAAAATGTGGTACTACCAATAGCTTGGAAAATGCAACATTAAAGACAGATCTGCCATTAAGCTCATCAGTATAAGTTGGTTTCAGCAGAAGTATTATGAACATTTTAGCAGAAACTCAAGTTTCAAATCAAGCTAAAAAGCCTTGGATTTTGTCTTCCAAATTTCTTTGGAGAAATAATAAAGTCCAAACATATTTCTCTTCCCTAACTGTGAGTGTTTCAATACAGAAGATATTGGCTTATTTATTAAATAGTGGTTCCAATGTCAAAGCAAAACAGTAGATAATGGAGGAGGATTTTTAATGAAAAATATTTTTAAGCAGATATAACATTATCTTAACTACAACATACCAGCCAGACTTTTATCCATTTAAAGTACATATGGATATTTTATAGTACCTCTAATCAGTAAACCACTATATTTTCCAGTGTCACTGAAAAAATTTCTGATCTAAAAGGTTATTTTTGAGTGTCTAACTATTTATCATAGCGAATAAGGTATTCTATTCCATTTTATCACTGTCAATGTAGGCATATAATGATCATCTTAAAAAGCAAATCTAAACCAAAATAGAAACCCAACCCATAAGTTTTATCATTTTTCAAGTTATTTGCTGGAAAGGAACTGAAACGGTAATTTTAGATAGCAAATGTTTTCCAGTCCTTGGTATCCCAAACAAGAGAATAAGCAATGAAGATTACAGAAGTAATATGAATAGAATTTAGAGCCCATAGATATTAGAGGATGTTTTCCATTGACTTCTTTGGGCTTTTCATCAGATCCAAAAGTAATGAAATACACTGAATTACTTTGTGTTACTCAGAGCTTGCTAGCAAATTCTACGATGTGGTGGTTTGAAAGGAAAAAGGACACTGTTGTCTTTGAGATCTCTCAGTTCTGGGGTTTTGTGGGTTTTTTTCTGTTTGGTTTGGTTTAAGGTTTTTTTGAGGGTAGCTATTGCAAGCAACATATATCCAATCAGCAAGTAAAACTGAGATTAATGTTACTTGACTTTTACAATAATCTTAAAATCTTTCCATTTTCTAGAAATTAGGCATCTCAGCAATTTATAAAGGCTCCTTCCACACAAAATAGGAGCTTTCACACCCTAAACAGAACTTCTACACCTATTTTAGATTAATCCCTTTCTGATTAGTTTTCTAATAATTGTGTTCTGTATTCTGGTGTAGTCTGGTAGAAGGGACCACCAGGAAGATATAACACATGAAGAGAAAAATTACCTCTTTATCTTCCTTTAGAGAATTCAATAAGAAGCAAAATCATGTAAGTTCTTTACCAATGTATCTAATATATTTCATGTCTGAATCCTTTGTCGATTTGGTGGTTTTTGTTTTGTTTTTTTAAATGGGCCTATAGTGAGGGCATGCCTAATGTCTCACTTTGCTGTGTGGATTACTTCAGATTTCAACCTTTACCTCATGGAGGCGTAATGGAAATTTAACAGCTTCTCTCTCATAACTGAGAGCTAATTTTTGTGAGTCACATTACATTACATAGCTTAACCCTTTACTACTTTACTTAGCTGAAATTATTCAGTACATCATTAAGTGGTTTACTAGAGGTAGACATACAATCACAGGAATGCTTGTGCATGCATATAGGAACACACAGATGCATGGTGGTACTGATACAGAAGTTTTATTTTAGTTCCAAGTGCTTGAAACAATGCAAGGATATATTTTATCCCACTAGACTGGTGTTCCACTAAAGCTATACTATTCAATTCATGCCTGAAGGTATAAGATGTGGATGTCTTTGAGATTTCAAATCTCTCCAAGATATTAATAAAGAATTCTTTAAAGCAGAGAAAGGCAAATGTGGAACAACCCATTTATCATGTCTTAGAAGCTGTTCTGAAGGTGAAAATGAGTTATTCTGAACTCTAGAAAATTCACCTGGGTCTTGTCTGGAGAGCCAACTGAATGATTCACTCCAAAAGACAGTCACAGGAAAAATGAATGGTTATAAGATAACAAGTCCAAGTTTAAGTGTGTGGGCATAAACTGAAGAATTATGTTGTTTGACAGTTTAGATATACTTGCTAGGGAAAAAAAAAAGAAAAAAATAGCTGTTTGGCAATGATAAAAAATGACAAGGAAATCTGAGAACATTTATGCTATGCAAGAGAAGTCATTGAACTGTTGAAGTTGCCACATAAGCTTCAAGTCCACTGCTTTGTCCAAAACACTTTAACATTACACTGTCTGTGCATATTCTCCTCTACTCAGCATTGCTGAGGCCACACTTGGAGTTTTGATTCCAGCTCTGGGGTCCACAGTTCAAGAGAATCATGGAATAGTGAAGAAATCACAGCAAAGGGAGACAAAGAGAATTAAAGGATTGAAGCACCTGAATTACGAAAAAAGACTGAGAGAGCTGTGACTGTTAAGCCTGTTCAGGGAGAATCTTATCAATGTGCATAAATACTTGAAGGGATGATGTGAAAAAGATAGAACAAGGCTCCTCTCAGTGGATCCTGTTAGAAGATAAGAGGCAATGTGGGACACACTGAAATATAAAAGGCTCCATCAGAATATCAAGGAACATTTTTTCACTGTGAAAAATTAACTGAGGTCAGGATGACTGAGCACTGGCATAGGTTACCTGGAGAGATTGTAGAGTCTCCCTCTTTGAATATATTCAGAAGCTATCTGGACAGAGTTTAGGTAGCCTGCTCTAGATGGCCCTGCTCAAGCAGAGTGGTTAAACCAGATGACTTCCAGAGGTCCTTTCCAACCTCAACCATTTTGTGATTCTGTGATATCAAAACAAATATAATATAACAATGTACCAAGGAACCAATATAGTGAACTAATATAATATGTCTCAAAGTTTTTCTGTAAAAGTAGTTTATCTCTACTGTTTCAGTAATCCAGCTCTGTAGTCTCTAATTCTATAAATGACTTACTAGGAGCTATCTTGAATCTGTCAGCACTACAAAATACTTTTTTAAAAACTAAACACAGATCATCAAGACCATAGATTTACAACTAATTATTTTAATGTGACACAACACAACCATAGAGAAATTGACAGAATGAAACTGGATACTGTTAGCTAGACAGCAGATTGTTACTTTTAGGTGTTACTAAAAGAAGTGAGGAAGCAGTTGGCAGACTTATCAAATCGTCTGTCTGCATTTCTGTTTCTCCTTTTCTCAGTCTGTTTAACTAGCATGTCTGTAGAGTCTAGCATAGCAATCACTGGAAATTGTGCCTTTTGTCCAATAAAAATATGTTTATATTGTAATACACATTTTGCATTCCCTATTTGAGTTATCTTCAAATGTCCATCCTATTTCTATAGCTGAAAAAAAACTAGGTTGGGTGTAATACCAATAGCATATTAAATTTTGAGAAATTTCTACTGTAAAGAAAAGAGAGGTTCTACAAGTTCCTGAAAGTTTCCATATATTTCCTTGAAGGGATATAGGTGAAATTCAAAGGTTTCTTGCAGTCTTTTGGAAGAGCTAGACTTAGGACATGCTGGTGAATTGTATACTTTCCACGACAGGCTTTGTAAAACATACCGGGTTGGCTTAATTTTTTTTTTTCCTTTCTCTTTTTTCCTATTCTTCTATTTTTCTTTTCACTTCTTTTTTTTTCCTGGTCTTCTATTGTTCATCGCTTGTTCAAATAAAATTATGTAATCTATTTGAAAGGTAACAAGAACTGCTAACACATTGAAGCAAAATGCTTGGGAGAGAAGTACTGAGGTTATCCAATAATTTGAACGAAAATAAACTACCAGCTAGTGGGTAGAGTAGGAAATATGAAAACACTTCAAAGAAGGCAGACAATGAATCTCCATATTTTGAACAAGAGTTGAGAAAAGCATATACTTATGTCTTTAGACTATTCTGTTCAAAGACTATTGAAAATTCTTTCTTTTAAACCTGTCCAGCTCATCTCCACAGGAGATAATTTAATTTTAATATATATGTATGTTTTCTCCACTCCCATCCCAGTGGGCTGGAATATCACACTATGCATTCTCAGATAGAAATGTGCTTTCTCTTTTGGACAATCACACCACATATGTTACCAACAGCGCAAAGAATGTACATCAGTGGTTGAATACTTAAGTTCTGCAAAATTTATGGAATAATGAAGACAGTACGTCCATCCAAGGGAATAATTGCTTCATGGGGAGTCTATGCATCTCAAATTGGTTGATTCCTGGATTTTAAATTGTTCCCTGTTCCTGTTGTTTAAAGCCGGCAAACAGAAGCACTGGCAGCAAGGCTGCCTGCCAGAAAAGGGCATTTTCAAAGTCACACAGCATGAACATTTTCTTGTCAAGACCCATTAAAAAAAAAAGAGTAACTGGCATTTCAATGAAATCATCCTTTTTTTTTTTTTTGTATACTAGCTGGGCATGAAATACCTGTTACTACTTCTGAGAACATAAGAGCATCTGTCTATTCCAAGAAAGCATAGACATGTTTGGAATAAATACATAATACATCCAAGTATTGTATCACTTTCTTTCATTTGTTTTAAATTATTCTTTTATTTCTTTAATGCGGATATTGCACTTATATCACATCACATTAGGGTTAAACATATTCTGTGATGTGACAAAATTTGATGTGACCTAACCAGACCAGATGAAACTGTCACGTTGTATCTTTTATTTAAAGAGAAAAATGTGGCTGTGGATTAATTTACTTTAAAATCTATTGAAAAATAAGTTATGAAAATTAAATAAATCCTCTTACATGTGTCAGTTTCTTACCATCCTGTGACAAAGTAATGACAGTCTACTACAAGGTTCAGATCTAGATACTGAAAAAAAATCACCTACTTTAGATGTAACATTCCATTTCTACTTAGTTCCTAGACATTGGTATCCTATATCCTAAGGTATTGTATTGTTTCTATTTGATTAATTTCTAAGCTAGTAATCAGGCTTATTGACAAAAAAAATAAAGCAAATAAAAATTCTCAATTGGAATTCAATTGGCAGAAATAACTATATGAAGTTCTTCATCACATAACATGAGTGTAGAATTAGGATTACAATCTTTCTTCCAGCTCTGGAAGAGTGTGATTCTGCTGTTAAAATCTTTCTTCTCATAGATGTTCTTAGCAAGTACAAAGATGTATGAGCCATGTACTCTTCTACCTAAAATTTCAAAATATCCAGCAGCAATGTTTGAGAAGAAAAATACTGAAAAAATGGAGAAGGGAAGCAGTAGCTGACTTCTTACTGGCAGTTAGCTGTATTGTGCCCTGTTCATTTAGTATTTGGGCCTTTGAGAATCTTCAAAATGGTAGTTGCTATCCTTGTGATTGTCCAAAGACCAGAACTGCAGTTTGTATTTCTGCAAGCAGCTTGATAAAAATAAGACTCTTTTACAAGGCCTACTAGGAGAAACTAGTGATTTTAATGTTCCCAGTTATTTCATCTGTTGCCCAGATATGATTATGGTCCTTTGATGGGTAGTTTGACAGGAAGACACATCCTAGTCCTGTGTGACTACAGAGCCACATCTATCTACACTGACAGGTAAAACCAGAGGAGCTCTCTATTAAATGCATGTCATTCAGCTCTAGTATGAGCAACTTACACCTCTTCAGTGACAGTCTTTGTGATTATTTGGTATTAATATATGCTAGTTTTCTTTGTTTAATGAAGAGCTACCCTGATGAAGACACAAAGCTTTGAATCAGCAGGCACTGATTCATATTCCTCTCCTTTGGTACAAGTAGAGGAACTTGTGTTTGTCTGCATCCATCCACGCAGATCTATTTTCTAAAGGCCACAGTGCCCCGGGGAATACAGTATTTATGGTGCATGGAGAAGTTTAAAAAGCATGACAGTATAGGGGACAAAGACAACATTCAGAGGATTTCAGGAGTCCTTTCTGTATCACAAAACAATGCTCTGAGAGTCCCCAGGTTGGAAAGTCATGAGTAGCTAATTATACACTTAGAAGTCTTTCCAGACTAAATATCCAAATGGCTCTTATAGTTTGATGTGGACTGAAAGATGTGCTCTGGCTCTTACTGTATAATGTGAACTGAAAGATATCTGTCTGGCTGGCTCATATTCGTGAAGAAGTGTAAGTGAGGAACCTCTAATATGGTGTTGGCAGTGTTGGTAAACAGGTCTTAAGCTTTGTAATGAGTTTACATGGCCTCAGAAAAGAGGTTTCTGAGATGTTCTCTGACTGAGTTTTTCTTGACCTGCCTCCAGGTCTTGATTTTGCTATGGAAACAATTTCTCTAACTGACCATGTGTCTATATCTAATTTGATTTAGTTTTGCTTATCTTTGTGTGGCACTATGGTTTTATATAGATGGCAGAAACAATTTTTCTACATAGGAAAAGATATTTACGACTTTAATATAAGAATTTAGAGAGATATGTGCCTCAAAGGGCAGTAGAGACTTTCAGAGTTTGAGACACAGGACGCAGCACAGATAGCACATATAGGTGATGATAAGAAATGAGTCACAAGATAGTGTTACATTAGGTATCCGAAGCTCATTTGCACCCCACAATGGAAGACAGACACAATATCAGATGAGAGAGCTCAAATTCTGCCCTAGCTCCTCCCAGGCCCATCTTGGGACTCACGAGTTCATCAGAAGCCCATTTCCACCAGTTCAGAGGAGCATAGGGACACAATGGAGGCAGGAACTCAAATTACATGCTCCTTAGAAACAGACACCACGTCCAGGCTCATTCTGCTCAGCCTCATCACAGGTGGAGCTAGCAATGTGGAGCTAGGGGCATGGAACTGCAATAACTTTATACCTTTTGAACTGCCAGATCCTACTAAGTTTCCCATAGCACTGACAATCTCACCGCTATGAATAGGTCAATAATCGTTAGCTAAAAAACAATGAAGACATGGAGCTGGGCAAAACTGGTTTTAGAGGTTAAAAACAAAGGAATAGTATCTGCCAAATGTAAAAGGCACCATACACAGTAAACTTGGATGTATACTGGAGCTGCAAAACAATGCAAAGCAGAACTTATATGAAAAAAAAATAAAGAATTGCTGAAGAGGAAATTGTCACCATATTTTTCACAGGGAAAGGACTTCAGATGTTTACAACTTTGTGTAACACCTCCCTCACCACCATGAAGACCATTATGAAACCACTGACACTAGGACCCAGAGAAGCAATGGAAAAGATAGTGTAACACCAAGGAAAGGGTAGGAACTAAGAAATATGTGTATTACTATTTCATTTACAATGCTGTTGTTTGACTGTATAATATGTGCTGTTTCTTTGTCTATAAACAAGACTTTGAACATAACAGAAGATAGTGTTCTGTGGGTGACCATATACTTTCTTAATGACAAACTCCCCTATGGATTTTGCTTGTGGGTTACTCAATGCCACATATATTAAAAGAACAATTGCCACAGTTGCTCTTTTTACACCTTTCATTTAGCTTAAAATATTCAATAATATGTTTTTAGATTAAGTCTTAGGACAGAAAACTAATTGCTAGAAGAAAAAAGAAGTAAATTTTGTTAGTTTCCTAAGGTTCAAAGAAAATATGTCTTGTAATGTCTATTCTCCTACACTATTTATCAACTTGCCACCATGTGTAAATAAAATTTGGCCTTTTCTACAAATCTAAGGATCAACTACCGCCTCATAACGGTAAGCACAACTAGCTTGAAGTCATTGGGCAGTAACATTCATGTTTTAAAATTAAATGATTTCACATTAATCCAATTTTCTTGTGTGTTAAATGAATCTTCCCATAATGATGTCAGTGGATACTGTGAATACGTGTTTTATACAAAAGATAAAAACCTTTTTAATTCTTAGGTTTTAAGTCTAACCTAAATGCAGTAATTGAACAGTTATTTCAGTGTCTGTTGCTATGAAGAAAATTCTTCTTGTAAAAACAATTTCTTAGTTCTGTCAGTAATTCATTGAGTGTCAGTGAATCTGCATTTCCAGAAGTAGTAAATTCAGAATAAAAGAGAAAGTATGACTGGAAATGAAACACATCAAACATTGACCCTGGAGTCAAAATGTTTTCCTGAATTTGGAAGAGCCTGAAAAAAAACCCACAGTTAACATGTCTCAGATTGAAGATCTGTCTTTCTGTTGATGCCAATTGAAGTTGAGTTGTAAATTAAAACAATAATTTAAAAGCACCAACAGAGGAGGAGAAGCCAAAGGCACACAGAGCCAAAAAATATCTCTTAAGTTCAGAGACATGGCTATGATGATACTTTTATTTCATTGTGTTGAGTTTTCATGGCAGTGATATGATTATAAATAGGTACCAACACACACTATTTTTGTCCCTCAGGACTTGTGGTTCCATTGGTCTCCATATAGATATAGGACTATTAGATTTGGACTTACATCATAGGCTTCAGTCTTAAAATTTGCAGACACAGAATCATACAATCATAGAATCACAAAATGGTAGGGGTTGGATGGGACCTCTAGAGATCATCTAGTCCAAATCCCTGAAATATATACATTTTTACAACCTTATACATGATAGTCAGCAGCATAGCAAGTCCTCCAACACCACTGAATATAATAATTTGCTGAAGTTAACTAAAGGTTATCTGAGGTTATCAAAGAGATCTTTCCATGACAAAAAAAACACAAACTTGTTATACCAAAGGCACATCAAAAAGCAAGGAGCAAAGACAAATATAGAAGTAAGGCAAATATCAAATTTGATAAATGTGGCCAAAATATGATTAAGGCCAGTTTGTGATGGTGGACACTGGAGTGTGTTAAAACCTGAGAACCGAAGATGTGAAGAATGTCTTTATTCACCCTGGTGGCAAACTCTGGTAACTACTGACCCATGCAGTGCATAAATATTATTTTACTGTAGGCCACAGGTAGCTGCTTCTAAAATACAGCATTTCTTTAAGGTGAATCTGACGGAATTTGACATGCATAAAAAGTACACAAACAGTATGTATGTAGCATGCATCATTGTGACATTCACACAGACAGTCTAGCTTTGGCAAAAGTTTGAATTTGGAGGCTTCTTTTGACATTTAAACAGAAGCTAAGAGTCTTTCTGAAAGGAGCTGAGTATGCTTGCCAGGTACGAATATATTTCTTTGCAAAGGCCATCCTCAGGTGAAAATGTCTGTAGAATTGTGGCTGGATGTGACATGTTGCAGTTGAGAGATTTTGAGGGAAAAAAGCTTGAATATCATCTGAGAAAAAAATATACTTAGGTCTAACTGTGAATGCTTCTGTTTTGTGAACAAGACCTTCAAGTGGTATAAATAATGAAAAGCTCATTTCTCTTTATTTATTATGTTTATCTTCTGCTTTGTATTTGAGGGCTCTGATGAATCTTTATGTCACTTTGGGAATTTTCTGCTATGACAAGTAGCATTCAAATTTACATTCATAAAATATTCTAATGGGAGATATGCCCCCACAAAAAAAAAAAATTTCTTCTAATCACATATATTTTTCTGCAAGTTGAGATAAGACATGTATGATTTTTTCTCTCTTCTAACTGCTGTTATCTATAGAAATACAGTACCATGTATGGCCTCCTGGAAATGGGCATTTAGGAACTAAAACTTTTTAGACCTGTGTAATAGATATGAAGGATCAGGTGCTCAAGAATATAAACTACTCATTATTCATAAGCAAACTTTGCATGAATTCTCATGTTGCTTAGGAACATGTCCAAGTGGG
>WBNH01006612.1:0-11246 GCA_013401255.1 Urocolius indicus | reverse complement strand
CAAATTCTATCATCATTACTCTTGCACTTTTGAAACAGTGCATTTGTTTTCAGTCCTGATTATTTTAGCCATCTGTTGAGGTACTGCATTGCCTTTTTGTAATTTTTAATGACCCTTGTAACCTTCTGTGAAATGCCTTGAACATAAGTCATTCCAACCACTATTTCAAGCCAATAATTTGTTGATACAGAATCAGAATCATAGAACCCTTCCTGGACTTCCTGGAAGGAAGCCATGGTTAATGAATTCTAAAGACCTCGACAAAGGTGTTTTTCATATTAATTAAGTTTGGACTTATTAATATTTTAGACTCCAGAGTATATTACATTCATTCAGTTGAAAAAAAAAATCACTAATCTGTCATTTCCAGAAACCATGTAACTTGTGGTTTAGATATCTGTGCACCTCTGTTATCTGACTCTCCCTCTTGTCTTCTGGCTTTTTGATAGTAGTCGTCCATATATTCTTTACTTACAAATACTTGCTTGACAAGTATTTGTATCTAGTGGAGGCTACTTGCTGCCCTTGAGTTTATACCTCTGTTCCCACATGTAAAGAAACTGATGTTTTGAGCTCCTTATCTGTGATGATGAATGTTATTTAATTTTTGTGATGTTCCTGTCCTAATTAATTCTTCATTTATTCTCTAATGACTGTATTAATTATCTTTATTAGCTCTTAATATCAAGTGTCTCCCTGACATAAATTCCTCATGACTATTTTTTATTGCTATTATTTTTTAATTCTTCCCTCTGTGCTGGAACAAATTCCTCAATTGCAAATCTCTGCATTGATTTATTTTTTGGGTAAGCATACATTCACTGGTAGTAAGAAAGAATAAAGCACTATTTCCAAAGAAAAAACAATTAAGAGACACAAATTAGTTGTGCAGGGTGGGGTTTTTTTTGTTACTGATACAGAAGATATTGCAGTGGGACACATTTGCAGTAGAATAAAATAGATAACTGTACCAGTAATAACAAAAATATCATTTTGCCTTGTGGTAAAAATGTGCCTATGTCTTCAAACCAGACAGGAGGCAGCTAGCTAGTTCTGTACCTTGTATTCAGACTTGGCATTAGTGGCTTACATGCTTCTTCATACTCCAAATTCCCTCCTGAATGGGTTGTCATGCTCTGCCTCAGTAGGATGTTACTCTACAATTCCTTCAATGCCTTCTGGAAAACCTAAATTTAAAACTCATCTTCCCTCACAGGTAGTGAATATGTGACCTACAAGGTCTATCTACTTGTACATAAGTCAGGAAAGAAGATGACACTTCTTATGCAGTGCAAAGCAGCCAGCCAGTAGGAGCACTTTATCAGCAAAACATATGAGTGCATAGCAAGAACTACTTGGGTCACTCGAGCATTTGTTAAATCTTTGCCTGAACCAATGCAATCTATAAAGCCTGTGTACGCTGTGAAAAATAACAGGCCCAATTCTTGACTCTGTGTAACTCATGGGCCTTTTAGAGGTGACATTTAAAATTAATAGCTGTAGTAGCTTTGTGTGGCCAGGTTTTGGTAGCAGGGGACTACAGGGGTGGTTTCTTTCAACAAATTGCTGCTGGAAGCTTCTCCTGTAGCTGATAGGGCCAGTGCCAGTCAGCTGTAAGATGGACCTGCCGCTGACCAAGACTGAGATAATTAATGATGAGGTAACGCCTCCGTGATTAACGTCTTTGAGAAGGGGAAGAAGTTGCTGCACAGATGAAACACTGCAGCAGCAGCAGAAGAGAGGGAGAATGTGAGAACATCTCCATAGACATCAAGGTCAGTGGAGGAGGTGGGAGAGGTGCCCAGACACTGGAATAATGCTCCATCACCCTCACAATGAAGAAGTTTTTCCTTGTGTTTCTTTGGAACCTCTTATGTTCCAGTTTATACTAGTTGCCCCTTGTCCTATCATTGGACATCACTGAGAACAGCCTGGCTCCATCCTCCTGACACCTACCCTTTACGTATTTGTAAACATTAATGAGATCACCTCTCAATCTCGTCCAAGCTAAAGAGCCCCATCTCCCTCAGCCTTTTACCATAAGGGGAATGCTCCACTCCATCATCTTGGTGGCCCTGCACCGAACTCTCTACAGCAGCTCCCTGTCCTTCTTGAACTGGACACAATATTCAAGATGTGGTCTCACAAGGGCAGAGAAGAGGAGGAGGAGAACCTCTTGACCTACTGCCCACACTCCTAATCCACCCTTGGATGCCATTGGCCTTCTTGGCCATGAGGGCATATTGTTGGCTCATGCTCACCCTGCTGTCCATCAGCACCCCCAGATCCCTTTCCCCTACACTGCTCTCTAACAGTTCATTCCCCAAACTATACTGGTACATGGGGTTATTCTTTCCCAGATGCAAGACTCTACACTTGCCCTTGTTGAATTTCATCAGATTTCTCTCCACCCCAGCATTTTCTCACTTTTACAGCAGGGATGCTCTGGGAGATGGTGTCAAATGCTTTACTGAAATCAAGAGAAACCATATCTCCTGCACTACCACCATCTAGGCACCTGGTTACATCTTCATAACTCGCTTAGTAACATCACTTTTGAAAACTAGACAACAATTCTGGAAGTGGAATTTGCTTTCTGTAGTGTCTAGCCTTCTACTTGCTTCATTAAAAGCCATTCAAATTGTTCTACTGCCAGGCGTACCAACCTGATAAGTTTCCACTGAAATAATTCTTTTTTTCAGCAAAATTGATCCCACAATTGATATTTGTGATTATTAAATAAAAGTAGATAAAAAAGCAGGAAATATGGTTTTTATTAGAGGAAATATCTTGTTGAAAGTTATAACCACAACAGTATAAGACAAATATAAATGGAAATTTAATCTAGCAAACGATAAAAATAAAATCAGATTTTTGCAGCCTTGGAGATTAATTATTACCATAACAGTGTAATCTTAAGGTAAGTCACTCTTCAATAAGCCTTACAGACAGAGATCATTGTGAAGGCTGTTTGTCTCTATTACGTTGTTTGTAATTAGGACAAAGTGCTTTCAAATGAATAAGCCTCCATTGTAACAAAACAAAAAAATTACACAGTAAGCCTTTTTAGGCACTTTGATTTCTGTATATTTTCTGTTTTCTATGTTTTTTAAAAAGTATATAAAATCTCTCACTTGTAACCTATTTAGTAGGTGCTGCTAACTGAAACAAGAAGAACTGTGATAGAAGCCTTAGTCTATTGAACCCATCTTCATTGATAAACACATACAAATAGTACTTAAAATTCACTTGTAAAGGTGCAGTCTTCAATTTAGGGGAAAAAAAAAACCAAAACAAAACCCCACAAACTAATTGAAATTAGCTGCCTTTCATATAATTATTCATTACTTTGGAAACTGAACTTCAGTCAATTTCTACTTGAAAATTAAGTAAAAGAGGAAGAAGTTACTTCGCAAGCAGCACTGAGGCAGCATGCTTGGAAGTATTAGCTGTTATTTAGCCACTGTTATGTAGCAATAACATTAGGTGCTTGCTAGTAAAAGAATGTATGGCTGGGAGTTTGTAACAGCTGATCAAACAGATGGAAAAGCTGTAATTTAGGCACTGAATGAGAAGAATGTTCACACTGAGTGAGTCAGAAATAAATACCCAGTGTGACACATGCAGATGTGGTGGGGAAAAACGCTTCCCATAGATTAGCAAGCAACAAGGGTTAGTAAAAACATAAACCCCTTGCTATTTAGCAACAGTATGCTAATAATTACAGCAAATGGAGCATTCATTACAAGGAACAAGTTACTGGCACTGAAAATGAAAGGCCTTACTTTCTGTACTGGAAACAATAACATTTAAAAGAAGTAGCTTGTAAGATTATTGTTATCATAAGGCTTCCTTCAAACTAATCAATTAAAACAAATGATAGTACCTCTTTAGAAAGTAACCTTAACTTTGTCATTTATTTTAAATTCTTCTAAATGGCACAGACAGAGGATTTAAAAGCAAAATGTTTTAGTAGATTGAATAATTTCACATATAACCTAAACTTTTAATTAAGTCTTTTAAAGTTTCCTAGAGTCCAGATTAAATCACTTACTGTAGGCAAACGGAAAGAGGAATTTTCATACAAAAAAAACGCATATTTTCAATCGAGTTAGTGATATAATTAGAATGATTAAATTCTGCACATCATGTATTCTGCACACAAAAATCTCAGGAAAACAATGGTATCAGGCAGTTCTGTCATTGTTAAGCAATGCGTGAGTCTTAACACTATAAACCTGATAAACTTGATAAACTATAAACTTGATCCGTGGTACCCTATCGCTAAGATCCTGCCAAAAGGAGCAAATGTCAGGGATAATTCAGCTCTTAAGCCAATTGCAGTGGAAAACAGGGATCATATCAGGACCAATTTGGAGCAGATTAATGAAAAAAGGCTTAATGAGGCGTGTACTTCTCAAAGAATGTTTGCAAAATCCATCCCTAATGAGACTGGGGAGATAGAAAAGATTGTGAGAAACAAGTCAGAACCATTAACTTTGGGGTATTGGAGATCCTTGAGAGTGTAATTCTTGTCACAAGGTCAAGCTCTTACAAAGTAATTATTAAGGATCTCCATGGTATCAACGTACAGACACACACACATACTCAAAGCCTTTCAACCTTGGGATACTGGACTCGTTTCCTTTCTCCCACTAATAAACTTTTTTCCCTTCTTTGCTTGTTCGTAAAGCTACATGTTATAGCATGTTATTGTGCATGCAATCTAAGCAAACGAGTGCTTATGGAAGCGATGTAATTATACTAGTCATTGCCCAAATAATAAAACAAGATTTATTACTTCCCTTCTGCTTTTCTCTCAGCTTAGTTTGTGTGCCTCTTTGTTAGAATGAAAAAAGGAAGGAAAATTCTCATCTCTGTCATAGTAGGCCTGCTGTTCTAACTTCAGTCTTGAATGAGAACAGGTTGATGTTAGCACCCACTGCCAATTTGAATCTGCCATGAGTGATTAAGCAATTTATTAGTCCTACCTTCTTCTGACCAAGATATACGTGGAAAGTAGAATGCTGGGTAAAAAGAGAAAGATATAATCATAATTTAATGTCAATAATATGACGGTGAAGTTTGATAAGAGTGCTACTGTAATTTCTGCTCATGCAGCTCATCATGGAGTTGCAGAGCTCAGCTGACAGCTCAGTGGCTAGATGGTGCTGCTGTCAGTTCATTAGTGTTTGGGCATTCTCATTAAAATCTCTGGGAGCAAATAAGCTAAAAAGTGTCACACTTAGGAGTAGCAGAGTCTGTCCTTTCATGGAAATGAATAGGAATTCTTCTTGGGCAAGAACTCTGGGATTTGTTCTGGTCACATGAGCCACTTCAATGGAAATGAAATCACACAGGCAGTATGTTATTTTCTCTGCAGAGTGAAATACAGTGAAATACTGGACAGTGCAGGAAGGAACATTTGTTTTTGCATAAATATTTTCTTACAGATGGCCAACTGCTAAAAACAGTAGTATAAAGCAGAAAAGTTTGAGTTTTTTGGTAAATACTACCGGTGCAATGCTGTGTCAAAGTCTGTTTAAAATGTGAGTAGTTTAATTTGATTATTTCCTTTCTCTGAAGCCACTGTTGTATACTGAAATTTATTTTCAGATTTGAACACAGTCTGTGTGATCACATTTATAACTCTTTAATAAGGACCGTCGACAACTACCTCAGCTGCAGAGTTCTACAGTTTTAAATCTGGACTGACGAATGTCTTTGGTTTCTTTTTTCTCCAAAGACAGCTTCTCTAATTCCACTTTCATTTCTGTGTAGTACGATGACCTGCAGTACTTTTTTCTGCTAATTTCTTGTGGCAGCCACATCACTGTTATCTCCTCACCAGTATCTTCTGCTTAAAAAGGAAGAATATGTAAGTAAACTAAAGGTAAAGAATACTTTTTGCCAACTGTTGTACTTTGAAGCTTTTGTTTTCCCCAGCAGCACTGCATCTTGCCATCCAAGCAGTACCTTAATTAGTGATTAAGTCAGCAAGAATCCTGAATTCATGTGTATCAAAATTCATGTTTTCATATCAATTGATATCAATTCATATCAATGTGAATATCAATTCATGATATTCATAGCAATATTCATGTGTATTAAAGTTTAGAACAGAATGAGAGATCTCTGAAAGCTTTGATCCTTTCATCTCTGAATGTTCTGGAAAGAGAAAATTTGAATTGAAAAGAAAGATCAATGAAATCCATAAATAAAAAAAAAAAAAACAAAACAAAAACAGATGGAAGAGTTGAACAGGTTTACATTTTACAATCAGAATTTTACCACCAAGATTGATGGTGCATTCTCAGAGGTACCTTTCGAATTCTAATTCCATTCTTAAGAAAAGTCACAATGGAAGATTATACTTCTGAAGGCTCTTGTTATCTTTCATGATTCATATCTCTGTCGCCTTCTGGACTAAGGAAAAATTCATACTGGGGCAATTTTATGAGACAGAAGCTTAAGTGAGGCAGGAATAAGGAATTCATAAAGCCACGTTACCTTCTCTGTATGCCTCAGCATCTGTGATTATTGCAACTATCAAGGAATCTGTACAGGTTAAGAAATGAAGTGGTTTTATTTAATTCAGCAAGTATTTCTCTTGGATATCATCTCTAATGACGTTGGACATTGTAGATAGATGATGACAGTATGATTTGGCTTTCAGAAGTTCTCGTGAGTTCTTGAGAAGGTTAAAATACACTCTTATGTTACAGTCTTGGCAGCTCCAGGCCAAACAATCAAGCCTTAGTTGTATCCACAAGTACTCATAGATGCAAGCTGTGAAATGTAAGCTTGAATGTCTGCTTCGCTTCAGTTATTTTAATTATGACTGACTTAATTCTTGAATGTTTTAATGTATTGAAATAATGTGTGGTATTTCAGGGAAATGCTGGCATGGCAAGATGAAGACTTTTTCCAATTTTTTAACGAAAATGTTGGGGTTTTGAAAAGAATACACGTTGCCAAAAAAAATCAAATCTCAAATGCAATTTTTTTCTTATTTTCATCAGAAAGATAGCAGAAGCTGACATGCTGGAAGGCATTTAAACACTTGCATACATAAAGGAAGGGAGAAATCTGTAAAAATAATTCTGTAATGAGTCTCATCTCCTTATGTATGACAGACCTGCCTGCTGGGACAGTTTACAGCTGTTTCTATAAAAATCATACTGTTTTTTAGAAATACTCTCTGAATTTACATTAAAACTACTCTAGGCTTGGAAATATTTAACAAAATACTGGTTATTATAACTGTATTGGAAGTAGATTACCATCTTACAAATAGCATTTTATTGTTGCTTATCCTCAAGCTGTGAAACGTTCCTGTGTCGTAAAGGAACCCTATCGTCTTACCTACCTGAAGGACTGTGATGTGCTTTTTCCAATACCACAGAAGTCGAGTCTTCAGCAGTAAAAAAAAAAATAAAAAATCAGGATTGTTATATGGTTTACATTCATAACCTGAAAAAAAACCTGAAACAATATGGGCATCAAAAATGACTAAGGTAAGATTTAATAAAATGGTACAAAATGCTCTAGGACTAAGAAAGAGTAAAGAGCAGTAACACAGGTACTATTGATAACAAACCAAAAATGCCCTAGTGCTGCCAGAAACAGTCTTCAGGTCAGGATTGTATCTATGGTTCATTATAATAGTTTCATTATGTTGCCTCATTCCATTAGAAAATAGGAAGTTAGAAAGATGACAAGTTATTACCTAGTTCAGATATGAACAGAGATGGTATGCTCCCCATATACTTCAAGAAGTAACATTAAAATAGGTGCTTGACTTAGAAACTAACTATCAATACAATAAATAACACACTTGTAGATAATGTGTTCCCAATAGCTGCAGCTCACTTAGATACTTTGGCAGTAAATTCTAATTGAAGGGCATTCTGACTGCAAAGCACTATTCACTGGAACATTCCTACCCCAGAAATCAGTGAGTGAGAACAAGAAAGATTAGGTTAATGATTTCCTGCAAACCATTTCATAATGGAGCTAGAGTATCTGAATTAAATGAGCAAAAAGTATATTGTCATTTAAATGCACAGTCCAGTCGCATCTTAATGGAAGCAGTGACTGCTCCTAAGCTCTCATCCTGAGGATCCGTGTTTTACACAGCAGTGTCACACCTCAAACCTTCCCATACAGCTCATTTAAGTAACATTTTTCAACACTATCAACATAACGCAAGGTGAGAGGTTTAAGCCTGCTTTAGTCAGTGACTGTCACTCAAGCCCTAATTGCTGAAAGCTCACCAATCTATCTGAAGTGCTGTAAAGCATTATGTGCAGGGCCATGGTACTCCTGGCCTGCTATCAAACACACTGAATGTGGAAGTTAGGCAGATGAAGATTTTTGGGAAGAGATGATTGTCCTCTCTTGTCTGGACATCATGAATGTAAAAGACATAACAGAACTTCAAAAAAATTAAACCTCTCCATTTCTCTTTCACCCTCTGCTTTCTCCGAGAAATAGTGCTGTGAATAACTAATGTCACGCATGCTCACCAATCTGAGTAGCATGAAGCATGTCAGGATGAGTCCTGATGAGCTTCTTTCTCTGTCTTTAAATCACTTTTATGAAAGTCACTGCCATTGACTTTAAATTGTTGCATAAAATCTGAGCAAAACAGTAGATGAGGATTTAGTGCTTACATGGTGTTTCTTGAGGATAAATTCTTCCACTGGCAAGTAACTAAACAAAATTTGATCTTGATGGTTTGATTGCTAAAATAACTTTATAAATATTGTCCCTAGAAAGACTTGTAGAAAATACTGTTCAGTCACAGGGATTTCTGTCTTTCCAGAAATCTTTGGAATGTCTTCATTAAAAAATCATATGCGTGATTTGCAAGCTATAATTATGTAAATGAAGAGGGTAAAAACTGAGATTGACTAAATCCTAAGAACAAAGCAGAGAGAAAGCTGAGTAAGGTCACATCTCACAGACAAAGTAGTATTATGACTATTCACTCAAATCTCAAACAGAAAATATACTTTGGAGGAAATGCAAATAGACAGCAACTTCAAGACATATCTAATCCAGTGAGGCTGATTAAAGGATGTGTTTAAGCCTTTCTTGGCTTTCTTTCCAACTTTCTATAGAATTATGGGTTGGGAGATAGGGCAACAATTCCAAGTACATAAATTATCCCTATATCCACATATCCTAGGATGTACCCGTCGCTGACCAAGGCCAAGCCACTTAGCGATGAGGTAATGCCTCTGTGATTAATATATTTGAGAGGAGGAAGAAATTGCTGCACATTTGCTAAACTGCAGCAGCAGCAAAAGGGAGTGAGAATGTGAAAACATTTCTGCAGACACCAAGGTCAGTGGAGAAGGAGCGAGAGGATGTGTCCAGGCACTGGAAGAAAGATTCCCCTGTGACCTGTGGTGAAGACCATGGTGAGGTATGCCCTGCCCCTGCAACTGATGGAGGTCCACGGTGGAGCAGAGATCCACTTACAGCCTGTGGAGGACCCCACGCCAGAGCGGGTGGATGCCTGAAGGAGACTGTGACTCCATGGGAAGCCCACCCAGGAGCAAGTTCCTAGCAGGATCTGGGAACCTGTGGAGAGAGGAGCCCACACCAGAGCAGGTTTGCTGTCAGAGCTTGTGACTCAGTAGGAGACTGAAGGAGCAGTTCATTCCTAAAGGATTGTTTTCCCCATGGATGACCTATGTTGGGACAGTGTGTGAAGGGCTGTACTCCATGGGAAGAACCCATGCTGGAGGAGTTTATGAAGAACTGTAGCCTGTGGGAAAGACCCATGTTGGAGGAGTTTGTGAAGGACTGTCCCATGGAAAGGAGCCCACACTGTAGCAGTAGAAAGTGTGAGGAGGCCTGACCCTGAGAAGCAGTGTCAAAGTCCATCCATGAACTGATTGCAACCCCCTTTCCTCATCCCCTATGCCACTGGGGGTGACAGGAAGAGGGAAAGTCTCTGGAAGGAGGGGTGGGGAGAGGTGTTTTGAGATCCAGGTTTTATTTCCCATTTTCTATGCTCTGTTTTGATGGCTCATTAATAAGTCAAACCATTTCTCCCCAAATTGAGTCTGTTTTGCCCATGACAGTAATTGCTGAGTGATCTCCCTGTCCTCGCAAGCCTTTTGTTGTTTCTCTCTCCTCTGTCCAGTTTAGGACAGGGAGTGACAGAACAATTTGGTGGGCACTTGGCACTCAGCCAGGACTAAACCACCACTGAAGTGTAGTGATGCTGAGGTAATATTTGGGCAATAGTGCCTGGAGTACTGAAGTTGCTACCTTAGCAGGAGTGTTACAAATTCAAACGTGACCTCCGTTTTTTTCTGAAGAAAGCAGGACTTGTGAATTAAAATCATGTTACCTTTTGAGGCCAGCTATATACCAGCAGCATACCTGCAATTCGAGAGCTGTGCTTTCCGAGAACTGATTACATGCAGGTTAAGCAAAGAGCTATTGAAAGTTAAGTCTCTAAATAAGTTTCAGTCATAGTGTTTGCCTGGTCCTTTTGTTTGGTGAGTGTTTTAGTAGAAATAAATTCATTTAAAAGGAGTTTAGATTGATGCATATATCTGGGGACGATCTCATAGGATGCAATTTAGAAGTTGACTTGATGTTGGACCTGTTTGAGGCCACTGACATCAGCAGCTCATATCTATGCTTTTCTGGGGACATGCCTGAGGGTGTAAAGCATAATACATACTAGTTGGATCCCACACGGACTTGCAGCTTAATAAGGATATAGATTTGTTGCAGTCCTATTTATCTGTTGTGGAGGCAGTAGAGTAGATATTGATCATAAAGCACAAGGATAAAAGAGAAAAAAAAAAAACCAAAAAAACAAACCCAAACCGTGCTTTTCACAGGATTTTCTACAATGGCATGTTTGTGCAGTTACTTGCTGACTAGTTAGAAACATTGTCCTCATCCTCAATGAAAATAACTCTTAATAGTCTTGAACTGAAATTTGTACCTCAAATAGTATTTCTGCTCTACAGAACATGTCACTGAACATGAAAGTGCTTAATCTGAGTAAAGAAGTGCCACAAAGATCGAATAAGTGTGTCCTGAATTCTAGGCTCGAACAGGAGCAATGCAGAATGCTTAGGGTTATTACATCTGTTCACCCATAACAAAATCTTATATGCTGGTTGCTGATATATCCATAAACGGTAAATACAGCTGTTGTGGAACAAAGCTTTGCTTGAACACTGTCGTGGTTTTGCCCAGGCGGAGCAAAG
>WBNH01006607.1:0-26997 GCA_013401255.1 Urocolius indicus | reverse complement strand
TTTGTTTTTTTTTTTTCCAATTTTCCTCTCAGTATCCCTGCAGGGGAAGGGCAGTGACCGAATGACTGTGTGGTGCTTAGTTGCTTTCTGGAGTTAAACCCTAGTTGCTGTCTGAGGTTAAACCATGCCATCATACAAACTCAAGAAAAAGAAATCAATTCTCTTTTGGATTTACACTTTCCTATTCAGATTATCATGTGAAACAGTTCATACAGATACAGGAAGGTATTTTTTGTTTTGCTACTGCTTTAAAATGAAAATAAAGGACAAAAGAAAATCAGTTCACAATGTTCAAAATTTTGACTGAATATTCATAAATTTCAGTCCAAGGATTGTGTACATATCACATGAGAATTTGTGAAAATTTTACAATATACTGGAATAATTGAAAGCATTCATATTCAGGACTCACTTTTACTTATGTATAACCTGTTCCTGTTTGACACATTGCAAAGTCTAATCTCATACTTAAAAAGCTTTTTATGGTATTTGGTTAAAGTGATACTAGGTTAAAAAGCAAAACCATTAAATACCCCCAAACTTCATAATAGCAGTAGGTAGACCACATGCAGGACACTCTTACTAATAGTTATCCTGCTATTTCCTGGGCTCTGATCATTGCAAAAAATATAATGTGATTAGCCTTCTAAAAAAGAGGCTCTGACAGGTAAAATCAAGGCACGTAGTGTGTGCCAAGCATCCTTCTACTTGAAGAGAGTGAGGAAGTCAACACGTTGCCCTTCTCATGCTTGACTGCTTTCCCACAGTAGTGGAATGGACAGAGATGATTAAATAATCCAGTTTAATCTGATATGTCTGTATTTTATAAGAATATATACCTCTTGGTTCCATGAAAGTTAGCTTTTAACTAGAACCAATAATGCAGTTGCCAACATAAACCCTGCCATTCTATGATTTTATGATAAAACAAATTTATCCAAAATAGGTTTTAGTCACAGCTTTTATGTGTAATGGCAGCCATGTTAAGTAAATATTTTGTTCTACAGGGTTGTTTGACCTTTAGAAGTGACAGACAACTGTTAATTATTTAGCATTCTCAGGTAACGATTACTTAGATATGTTTGTTTTATAAACATAAACAAACATAAACATAAACACATATCAACAAACATCAAAGGAACGAGATTTTATGAGGAAATATATGGAAAAAAAATCTGTACATCAGTATACAGGTCACAATAATTTCTTAGATCTAAGAGGTGAACAGGAGGAGAGAATTCACGAAGGTGTTCTTTATTGACTCTTAGCAAAGAAGATATTGAGTGGTTCTTGAATCTTGCCTTATTTCACCAGAACCACCAAACAAAATATGTTGATACAGGTATATTTCTTTGGATGCTAAGGTCACAGATTTAATGCACAGGGCCAGTTTGTAGTTTTATGTATTTCTGCAGGCCAAGGACAGATATGAGGCTCAAAGGGGGTATCAGAGGCTGTTTTTTAAAAATCTTGTTTTACTAAATTAACAGTATTTCTGTAATGGGAAGGATTTCTATTCCCAACCCATTTACAGTCATACACTGTACAAAGTCTTCAACAAAATATTGAATTCAGTTTGACTTCTACATTGGTTGACTTCAATGGAATTCCTTTTGTCATGTGTTCTAAACTCAATCAGTGTAAATCTAGATGTAGTTTTATAGGATTTTGAGGTTTTTCTAGGCACTGTTTAAAAAAGCAAAAGTAGAAAAATATGGGAACATTGCAGTATTCAAGGACAGATTTTGTTTTTCTGCAAAATTTACTGAAAATCAGATAAACTAGAATAATAAACTGCTTGTTCTTCTAGGTGCATCTTTCAAAATTGATTCCTTCAGTAATCAATACTAGCTTCTGTTTGAGTTGCATCCTGCTCAGCCAGATATTTGTGCAGTAGAGTTTGCACTGGAAGAAGAGTAGAAGGTAAAAAACTGGACTAGATAACTTAGGCTAGGAAAAAAGATCTCTAAAGAATCTTTACAATTGGCAGAATGTTTTTAATTGTCTAACACGAAGACAGAATTAGTTCCAAGATAAACTTTACAAAGGAATTTCTTCCAGTGAATGACAAAAAATAAACCAAACCTGAATATTTAAATAAGCCTTATTTTGATCTGGGAACTTAACTCACTCTGTCAAAGAAGCATACTTCAAACCAATAGTGCTGAACGCTCTAGAGAGTTAATAAAAAACAGTCTTTATTATTTTAAAACATCTGTGATTCTCGAGAGCCATTCTAAGACGTGTTATACTCTACAACTTTGTGATCCTCAAAGGACCAGTAAGATCCATATTGCATTGGAGAAATGATGGCAGTTAATAAGTACTCAGTTGCTGTTGCAGAGAATTCATCCTTCAGATGATTGATGAAACCATTAGAGCTTTTGTACCTGTTTTCCACATATTTTGTTTCAAAATGTAGTAATACACAGGCATACAAAATTTTTTCCAAACCTGATACTAGCTGCAACATCAAGCTGCAGATTTGCATTCATTAGGTACGTGAATGTACAAAAATACCAATGGTTATCTTTCATATTGTAGATCCCAAGCTACATAATGGTTAACCCATTTTTTGTATGTAAGACCTTCTGTAACAAGGCTGTAGCACTCATCCCATGCCAGAAGACAGAAAACATATGCTTTTTTTTCATTCTGAAATATAAAAATTTGGCCTTAAATAATATTTTTAAGAAAAAAAAAGGTAGATTGCATTAAATGTACTTCCCTTCTCAGCATTTTATTTTATGTAAAGCTTAATTTCAGAGCCATGCATGGTTTAAAAATGGCAAATGTTCTCTCCTCCTGACTCCACCAGTGTCACATAAAACGATTTCTAAAATTTGTGTATTTCGTTATTTAAAACTTCAGTACTGCCTGTGAAAAATAGTATACACACCAATGAACTCTATTAACATTCCTGGTGTTACTTCTTTCAACCATTCAGTGGTCTCCTTTGTTTCCCAAATCATTCTGATTGCTCTGTCTTGGCTATGCTTCCACGGTAATGATGATTGACATTTGGTGTTATATCCACAAATTCACATTTTGGATGCAAATTTTGGAGCCATTTCTTTCTGACCTTCCTGTAGTCAAGCTTTCCAAAGAGAAAGCAGGATCAGCAACCACTGAGGTATTTACGTGGCACATCCTGCTCTTGCAAATCCCATTTTATGACCCCCAATTGAGTGAGCTGGTAGTGAAAGGAAGGCAAGTCAAGAGTAATGCTCCTTCAGATGAAATGTTGCTTTTGAGAGATTTGCAGCAATGACAGTGACTTCTGTGATTCTTCTAGGATCGTTAAAGGACTTCAGGGCCTGGGCAGGTGTTCAACAGTAGTACAGTATCAAAAATTGCAGGAATTCTGGACAAGATTTTCTTCATTAACTTCTTACACTGAGAAGTCGAAATACAGCATAGACATTTAGATGATTGTGATGGTTTAGCCCCATGTCCACCCAATCATAATACACTCCCCCTCCTAAGCTGGACAAGAGAGAGAGAGAAGTATAACAAACTGCTTGTGAGTTGAGATAAGGACAGAGAGATCAAACTCAAATTAGTGTCACGGGCAAAAGAGACTCAGCTTAGGGAGAATATATTGAAGAAGCAATAAAAGCAGGGAGATGAGAAATAAAACCATCTTAAAAAACCTCTCCCCACCCCTCCACTTCCAAAGATTTCTTTTTCTTCCCCCACAGCGGTGCAGGGGATGAGGAACGGAGGTTGCAATCAGTTCATTACACAAGGACTTTGCCGCTGCTGCTGCTTCTCAGGGAGAGGCCTCCTCACACTTCCCACTGCTACACTGTGGGGTCCCTCCCCATGGGAGACAGTCCCTCATGAACTTCTCCAGCGTGGGTCCTTCCCATGGGCCGCAGCTCCTCATGAACTGCTCCGGCATGGGCCCTCCCACGGGGCAGCTCCTCACACGCTGCCCGGCGTGGGTCAGACCGGGAGAGACAGTCCTTCAGGGACAGACTGCTCCAGCCTGTGTCCCCTCATGGGATCACAAGTCCTGATAGCAAAACTGCTCCAGCATGTCCTTCACAGACTCTCAGATCCTGCCAGGAACGTGCTCCAGGATGAACTTCTTACGGAGTCACGGCCTCCCTCAGGCATCCACCTGCTCCGGCGTGAGCACCTCCCCCATTTGCTGCGAGTGGATCTCTGCTTCCCGGTGGCCTCCATGGACTGCAGGGGGACAACCTGCTTCACCATGGTCCTCACCACCTGTCACAGGGGAGCCTTCTTCACAGGCACCCTCCTCCTCCTCCTTCTCTACTGACCTTGGTGTCTTCGGAGATGTTTTCACATTGTCGCTGTTGCTGCTGCAGTTCTGCAACTGCGCAACAACTTTTTCTGCTCCAATATGTTACTCACAGAGGCGTTACCTCTACCACTAATTGGCCAGGCCTGGGTCAGGTGCAGCGTCCAGCTTAAAACTTACTGGCCCTAACCCTGTCAGCTACAGAGGAATCTTCTGGCAACTCTCTTTGTTTAAAGAAGCCACCTCTTTAGCCCCTCTGCTACTGAAAAACCTGGCCCAGGACAAAAGCATCACAATGGTTTGTTCTCAAAATTTGTTAATTATGGTGTTTCGACGTATGTGTTACTGAACAGATATATTCAGTTGACAAGCCTGCATACCCACAAACACCAATTATCCAAAAAAGGTTAAATTATCTATAGGATGCACTTCAGCTCTAATTATATGTCCCCTAAAAGCTTATTGTCTGAAAAGTAAAATATTAGAAGAGGAATGAGATGGAGTTAAAACAAATGAAATGACAAAAGGAAGACAAAAATATACATACTGTCTATAGAGTCTCAACAATTTCAGTGGTTTGATTTTTCAGATATTTTTATGTATTTCAGTTTTAGAAGTGTTTTCATACATTTGTGAAAAATATTCCTGACTTATTTTTGCTCTTATGGGAGATTGAGAAATATCGGTGGAGAAGGGCACATTAGTCATGATGTTTTTGGTGCAATATTTGCTGTATTTAGTGTGAAAAAATATGGCAGTTGGAGGTGCCACAAAATGTAAGGATTTTTTTGTGTATTGCCTTTAATGAATCCCAGTGGTTGCTGTTGCGCTTCATGTGTAAACTACTGTTTTGTTGGCAACCGAGATAAAGATGTAACATTCAAGCTGTAGACACAAAATTGTTTCTAGACTCTTTAGGGAGCTCATCAGCTTTTAAGTGTCAAACAATGCCATATGACCGTATAACACGGATAGAGTGAAAAGCCATGGTGAAATAGGTATGGCCAACCAAAAATGTTCCAAAAAAACTGGGCTGTCTGTTGAAGCTGCTATTGCAGAGATACTCTCTTTTTTTAGATTTTCTAAATGACAGCAAATTTTATACTTTCATTGGCTACTTGTCTAGTTATAGTTTCAAAAATTGGTTGTATAACAATTGGTTGTATGGATATTCTGCTCCTAGTCTTTTAGATAAAAAAAGCAATAGAATCAGATTATAACAATACAAAAAAAAAATCATTCTCATAGATTGCCATTTACTTCGTTAAATTGGAACTGAAATTAATTTAGTGTCAACTTCTCACTGAGGACTTCTACAGTCAGGATTGCAAGACAGGCTACTGGCTTTGATTGTTGGTCTGGGAAAAAATATTACTTTAATAGAATGTAGCAGTAATGAATAAAGTATGTCTAGACATTTGTTGCTTTGTCCTATATTATAAATAACAATGTGTATTAAACAAAGAACTTTTAGTCTCACAAGTTAGAGATGAGTCTCCATCCATGAAAATAACTCAGTAACTGAAACAGTATTTGATTATTCCTTATATATTATCCTGAGCCACAGACAAATACTAATAATATTTCCCTTTATTTGTGCAGGTCTATACTTTTAACTGCCTGATTAATATTTTAACAGTTACTGAAAAGACCTCAGAAGCTATTCTTTCATATCCATCCTCAGTGAAAAAGTTTAATCAGAGTAACTTTGTGAGGAATGTGAAAATATTCTATATACATGGAGCCCAACTGAAAGAAAATAATTCATAACAATGCAGAAAGAGCTATTTAATCGTAAACCAAGGGCAATCAATGTTACAACATGGTGTAATGTGAATGAGTCAGGACTGGTTAAGTGACAGCCCATAAAGAATCTAAAATCATAGAATATGCTAAGTTGAGAGGGATTTAAGGTTGTCATCTGGTCCAATGTTTGTTGACAGCAGGAGCACGTTGCTCAGGGCCTTGCCTCATTTTGAATATCTGTATTTGAATCCACAAAGATGGAAATAAATAGTCTCTTTTTTTAAACAGAAGAGTTTGTGGCTAAACCTTAATCCTTCAGCAATTTGTATTTGTGAAATGTCCAAAGAAACCTTTTCTGTGAGTTGCATGAAATTTAAGAGCAACAAGAAGGATTTATATTGTTTTTCATGTTCTTTTGAAATTCATAAAGTGCAGCAGATCTTCAGTCTTAAATTAGATGTGAATGTCAAATGAACATTAAATTCTTTTAATATATCTTTAAACTGTAAAAAAGAACAACAGCAAATGTTGTGAACAGGATGTTTTCTCAGGCATTGAAAGCATTTTTCTTTACAAAGTTTATAGAGGGATTTCACAATCATTTTAGAGATGTGATTATGTTAATATATTTTTATGACATTGTTAGATTAGCTAAACACATGTAATTGACCATATGTAACAACTGACTAATTTGGCTATATTAAAAACCTGGAGGAAGTCACAATAAAAATGTCATGAGGAGGGTGATAAAGTTTAAGGCAGCATTACAAATCTTCTTTCTTCACCCTGCCTCTTGCAGACTATACACAAGGTGCTTTGTTTTATTCTTGTGTCTTTTAAAAAATTTTTGCTATGATGAGCTTGGCTCTGATGTTTTCCACATTGATATGAAGTTGTTTTTGTGGATTACACAATTGAAGTTTCTAAACCCCTGGTGCAACGTCCTTAATTTATTTTTCAACTATAGTACACCACTAATATATTTGTCAGTTATCTCTACCTTTCCAAAGTTCTTAAAAATGTGAATATATAATGAGCTTTACAGTAAATGGTGTTCTTGAAAGGTGACAAACAGAAACAAGAGAATACTGTCTTCCCACTTACAGCTTTCACAGTAAGCCTATCTATGCTAGCCCCAAATCATATGCTGAATTTTTGGATTTTTTAATTTGATTATTTTTTGGGGGTTTTGGGGGGGGGGTTCTTTTATTTTGCTCTTTTTTTTCCCCTCAGGTGACTAGCAAAGATTTTTTATAGGAGTTATAAAACCAAGGGAAACATGATGTCTGAGACAGCAATGGGCTATTGTGTGTACAGAATACTCTTTTCAACAAGTGCAAATATCTTCAAATATATAGTTATCAACTAGTCTACAAGAAAAACTTAATCTTTGGCAGAAGTAGTGCTTTCTACCACTTCTGCATGTTTCAACTATCCTAAAAAATTGTGCTATGAAAATTCTGATTTTTCATTGTAATTGTCCAGATTTATTCTGTGAGAGAACTGTTCTCCTCAGCAATGACTTGTAACTGTGAGATAGAGTTTAATAAAACATTAACTTCAGTTTATTTACTTTTTCATATATTTCTCTCAAAAAATTCCCCCACATAAGTTCATTTACCTATGGACGCTTTTGATGCGTTTTTTAATGTTTTTGTGTTCCTTTCTATTTCTACCTTTTTCAATATATTTTATCCATTCATAAGGGTAATATATCAACATATCTACTAGTTTCAGTGAGAAATTTTGGACAGTAATCATACAATGGTATTTTATCTAACAGACAAAAAAAGAATAAAGAGAAGCTTATCTTTACCTAAACCATTGCTAGCTTTTATACATATGATATCAAATAAGTCTTAGGAATTTCAGAAGAATTCAATCATGATAATTTTTATGCCAACACCTTGATTATTTCTCTGAGATAGCTGAGTAATTAATTACAGAAAAGTTTGAATCTTATGACCTTTCTTGTAAAGAAACTTATTATAATTTTTTTTTATTAGTGAAATAATGGTTTGATGCTTCATTTTATATCAAAGAATAAGAGATGAGCTTCTGTTACTTTTTTACTTCAAGTTTAGGAGCCAGAATTCCAAACTGATTTATACCTGAATGTATGTGTTAAAAATAGTTGCACCAGACTATCCTTTAATCAGATGCTTTAGAATCACTCTCTTATTAGTTCATCTAGCATTTAAAATAAGCTAATAATCAAAATGTTAATCTATATTTTTTCTTCATAATCTAGGTGTGTTTAAAATGACACAAAGTTATTTTTTAGCTTGATATTTAAATATTCCTTGCACTTTTATTAGAAAAAATCCATTCAAATATCTATTATAAACAGTTGTAAAAGTCGTGTCTTGTTTGCATTCTTTTCTCATAAATCCTATCAAATAGATGAATATACTTGTTGTCAGTTGTATTTGTCACTATTCAAGCTGTCTCTTGCCAGTTTTTCAGAATGTTGTTAGACATGATTTATTGTGTGCTGTCAGTCCTGTAGTTTCCTTACAAAAAAAGCAAATGTGATTGTCATTCCTGAATGAAGAAGTCATCCAAATAGTAGTCAGAAGAGCGTAGAACTTATCTGATCATCTGTAACTTGATATTTACTCACTCAATTTTCCATTGCTGAGTATTTGGATGGGGGGGAAAAAAAAAAGGGGGATATTTTACAGAATTCCATTCTTATGGGAAAAACAATTATTTTTATATAAATAAACCCATCTTCTACATATTTTCAAAAAACATTGCATTTTTTCCTGTAGTTTTTAATATCCTTTATTATACTAAAAGTTAATCTCCTTGGGCTATCAGAGTACTGAGTTATTGACCAATTACCTCATCATAAAACTTTTCACAAGAGAAAAAACGTGGACAGTGCATAAATCGTAAAATTGCATGCACTGTCACTTCATAAATCCAGATCAGGCAGAATTAATCATCATAATCTAGTTGCCCATTAACATGT
Organism: Urocolius indicus; assembly: GCA_013401255.1. Classification (NCBI taxonomy): domain Eukaryota; kingdom Metazoa; phylum Chordata; class Aves; order Coliiformes; family Coliidae; genus Urocolius; species Urocolius indicus. The sequence continues at coordinate 18,004 of WBNH01006607.1, read as the reverse complement.
CAGAAATGATAACAACATTCCTTACACATATGCATGTTTGCACTTTTCCAACAAACTGATATTGCTCAGTCATAGGGACAGTGATTAATACTGGACCAATGACTTGCAACAAGAATGGAACGTGGTAAATACATTAAAAAAAATCCATTTATTTAAAAAAAAATCTCCAGTCCCTGTTTAAAGAATTTATCAGCTGTGACTAAACAGATATGATGTAGATCGTCTATTTTCTCTTCAATCTTTTCCATGACTTGGCATTCAGCAAAGACAATCCACTACAAATAGTTCCAAATTACTAGTTAGAACTTTGTAGTGTAAAATAGTTATACTTTACAGTACACATTATCTTATGAAAGAAAATCAATAGGTATTAACATTTCTAAGTCATTAATATTGTCTTTTCTAACTGTTCTTTGTAAGAACAGTTCTTTGTGATTGATTCTACTGTTACTGTCAGAAACGCATGAGTCTCAAGGTGATAGCAGCAATAAGCAATACAAATGTCACTTCCAAGTATTTTAAATTATTTTGCAGAAAAGTTTCTGGCCTTATGAAATCTGCTAATGTTGTTTTATCAAATTATTTAAACATTGATGTAGTTTGTTTTCTCCTTTTCTTCTTTCAGCATGCTCACAAGACCTTTTCAAACTTGAACGTTTCCCAGCTTCTCCGGAATGTACTCAGATACATCTCACTATACTAGCCTTCTGAAGGATGGAAAAAAAACAAATAGTAGTGATTTGACATATATTGTCACTTGTTCTTGCTACCTTACTTTGTTTATTTATGGCATAGAGGTGTGGTGGGTGTCAGGAGGTTGAGACATCCCTTTTTTTCAATTGTAGTTAGCAACAGGACAAGGGGTAATGGGATGAAGCTGGAACACAAAAAGCTCCACTTAAATATAAGAAAAAAATATTTCACTGTGAGGGTGAGGGAGCAGTGGAACAGGCTGCCCAGAGGGGTTGTGGAGTCTCCTTCCTTAGAAGTCTTCAAGACCCTCCTGGACATATTCCTAAGCCACCTGATCAAGGTTGATCTGCTTCTGCAGGAGGGTTAGACTAGATGATCTTTAAAGGTCCCTTCCAATCCCTACCATTGTATGATTTCATGATAGCAGAATGTTAATTTCCATACATTCTTTATTCCTGTGTATAGTCTCTAAGCACAATTCTCGGCAAAAGCAGAACTCACACAAAACAATCAACTTAATAAAACTAAGCTGCATTGGCATATGCCTGAACTAGTTACTAAAAATGGATGAAGGGTAGTTCAAGTTGAAATGAGCCCATTTCTTGAATTTTAGCATCATTGTCATGATAATCCCACTCCAATTTGGGAGGCACAACCTAACACCCTTACCTTGGGTTAGGAGTCTCAACTAGCTCTTCCTTATAAAAAAATTGCAGAAAAGACAGTGGCCATGTCTCCATTTTCTTTATATACCAAGGCTCAGTGAACAGAGCATTTGTTCTATTTCTACAAAATTTGGGTATAGTTCTGCCTAAAAGGAGATGAATGCATATTGTCACACCTCATAAGGAGAACATCAGTAGATCAGTGGTGATATATTCTCCAAAGAATACTTTGTTATTTCATTATCAAACACCACAAATTATATTTGCGTGCTAATTTACCACCTCTCTTTGAGAAATCCTGGCCACCTTGAAGTCAGTGAATTTTTGCCTGTTGAATTGCAAGGAATCAAGATTCTGTGAAAGGCTCTAACCTGCAGAAGATGGTCCCAAATAAAGAAGAAATTCAGTTGCTTTCTCCATTTCTGACAACTTGTTCCTGAAATGCACTCTCTTTTTCAGTTGAAGATTACAAATGGTGTTGTGGAACTATTTTTCTTAGATGATTCCAGGAGGCTTCGTTGTTATCATCTCAAGGAAAATAAGTCAGTAAAAATTAATTTTGAAGGGGCAAAATTAGGGAAACAAGTAGCACTACTATAAAGTCCCTGTTAAAACAGCTATGAAAGTCTTACCACTTAGCTGACCAGTGTGCCGCTCTTCCAGGAATCACCAGTCTCTGCTGAAAACAAACAAAAAATTTAATCCTTTTGAATTTGTTTTGAATATCTTGGGCTCTGAATACTGTGTAACTTTCCTGCATACAAAACAACACGGCTTGATATATTTAAAAGGTACTGTCAGATCTGATGCTGTTCGTATTTTAAAAGCTTCCAGAGATTTTTTTTTTTGAAGTTTTATGAAGCTAACTTAAAATACTGCCAACAGCTAGCTAATGAGCTTCATTCATGTAATCCTAGGAAATGAAAAGAAGATGAAATATATTATTGTGAGTGTCAAATACAGTATCCAAATGCACATATGTAATCTCAGTGGCTTTGGCAAAATTAAAGAAAAAAATATGCATGACCAAAATGACTCAAGTAGCAAGTGTGTGGCAAATGCAAGGAAAATGGGTTTTTTTGTATGCAGGAAAAAGGAAGTCTACAAACAGATGATTGACTACAGACTGCAGCTTGGCAACATGCATAGCTTGCTGCACTGACAAGAAATATTCTGATGTGTGTCTACTTTATTTTGTAAATTGTTAGAAAAAGAAATAGAAGAAAAGCTGAAACTGCATTTTTTCAGATATTAATGAATTTCTGAGGACATAAAAATGTAAGAGATTATTAGGCTTTCACCAAACTGTTGTATAACTTGTGCACACATGATACTTTTCCTTCCCATTGGAGAAACACATTCAGATCTTCTTCCAGCTTGACTGTACATCTTTGTCTCAATGTCAGTGAAATTATATTGACCTAACATGCTTCATATAATGCTACTGATCTGTTAGACCTCACTTTATAGCAGTGTATTCCTGTGGTTCATTCTTGTAAAGCTTGGAGTTGCCTTCCACTGCAAAACTCTGTTTTGCAATGTAAGGATATTGGTAGGTCACAGATTTTCATAGAATAAGAATAAAAATAGTGCCTTAGGATTTTTCTACCATTTTTACATATTTTAATAATTTATGTTTGTCAAATCTCTTACCGATGAGACTATGAAGAAAACAAGAATAATTTTCCAGACCTATCCCAGTGCTTTCTGAATATCCATCCATGGATTATGCATTTCACTTTATCAGAGATAACATATAACTGTGACTTAATAGAAGCAGTTGAACATTCCATGTTGTGACTTCCAAAGACTACTGTATAAAGAAGAAGGTACAAGGTAGGATTGTATGTAAAAACATATTTGTGGGGAAAAAAAAGAGAGTTTTCAGGAACATTATGTTATATACAGGATGAAAAAGCAAAAAGAACTGACAAAAAAGATTCGTATCAATCTGAACTTAAATATCGACACTAAAAATCTCTTAAGCTTACTGTTGAAGACAAGAAAAGATGGGGAATTTTGTGAACAAAGAGACAACCAAGGATTTGAAACGAAGGACAAGTGTTCACAAAGGCTGGAAGAAAGCTAAATAAATGCTTCAATTCCTAAGACATAGTCTAAAAAGAAACCGTGAGCAAAGAGATGCGCAGATCTACTTTCTACAGGATACTTCCCATGGTAACCTCTGGTAGCTGGCCTCAAGAGAAGAGTCTTTCACTGATGGCCAGATTACCTGGGCATTCAATATATATGGGGAAAAAGAAAACCAGAGATATGTGATATTTCTGTATGTATCTTTGATAGGAGGTCCATTGTGTTCCCAGAAGATTAGTTAAGCATCCTCTGAGGACATTGCTACACACTGTAGAAGAGTCGATGATACTTTCTAAAAATGCTAACCTGAGCTTGCCTTTATTTCATTGCTTTTTGAAATTTTCTTTCAATTCACTTCAAATCTCCCACTGTAATTAGTAGACTGTTCCCAGTATCAAAGCTAGATATCCTAAAGCTTTCCCATATAAATGATCATGATATTGCAGTTGTAATAGTATGAAATTTGTGCTGGTGAGTTAATTACCAAATTTCTCTAGCCCTCTTCTTGCCCATCTCCATCCTATACCCTGGGAGAAGCAGGAAGAAAACCATTTAATACCTTGATGCTGTGCAGAAAGAGTTCAGCAATAACTAAAACATTGATGATTTATCAATGTTGATTTAGTCACAAATCTAAAACACAGCACCATTTGGGATACTATGAGGAAAATTAACTTGATCCAGCTAGATCCAGAACACTGGGAAAAGAAGGACCTGTAGACCATCACAAAAATGACCCGCATATCAAAATAATCCTGCAAATAACTATTACGGACAAAAACATAGCTGGAAAACAAAACAAAAAATATCAGCCTATATAGGTTAAAACAAAGTCCTGTGAAGATTGCTCTGCTTCCTTCTTCCTCTTGTCTTCTTTGGAGGCTAGATATCTTTCATTTCTGATTTAATTGTTTGGAACATAACATCATGATAAAAGTTTTTTTATGGAAATTTCTTACAGCAACACAATCAATCATGTTTCCAACTTATCCATCGTCTTGAGCCCCTGAGCCTCAAAGACTCTTTTTCTACGGAGCTTACTTGTTAGTTTAGCACTGATCAAAGGCTAAAACATTTATCATGCTTATTAGTGAATAAACCTAGCAGCAGGTATCCCAAGTGAGGAAGCAAATCCTCATTTCCTGCAAGAATGAATTGGAAGTTATCCAAAATGCTTGAAAACATTTTTCAGGAGTGACGAATTGTCAAAAAGAAAGCAGTTGCTAGACGTGGCAGCTCTAATGTTAGAAGGAATTTAAAAAAAAAAAAAAGAAAATAAAAGAAAAGTGGCTTGCAAAGGTATCTTCAGACTACCCCATGGGGATATTCTACAGTTTCATTTACTGTAATTGCCACTGAAATTCTGTATCAGCTCACTTTAGAACAAGTTACAAAGTAAGTGTATAAACTATTGTCCCTATTAATGTTCAGATAAATGGGAAGTCCTTCACACCTCCTTCTCTGGAGCCTCAAAGTTTTTAATTCTTAAAAATGCATGATGACATGCTAGAGAGGGTTCTCTAAAGCATAATTTGTGCAAATCTCCTCCAATTTGAGATCAGCAGAATCAGTAAACCCCGATTCATGTGAGTCAACATTTTCTAATACAGAGCACAGGGAAACAAGGACTGTGCTCAGGCTCACCACTAAAGGTTCAGACCAAATAACAAGTAGGGTAAACTGACCACAAAAGTTTCTTGAGTAACTGGGAACTTGATAAACCTGTCAAGATAAAACTCGAAAATAGAGACTTCTTCTATCTGATGAGAATAATCCCACCAACAGTTTTTGTGTTATTCTACTTGATATGTGAAACCCGAGTTGTTATTCCATATGTTATTCATTGGCCTTCTCTCTCTTGTTTATTATCACTTCATTTTGATACATAGTCTGATCTTGCTTCATATTCCAACAACACTCCATCTTATCTTGCTGCATGTAGACAATCTTTGACTCTAGTTCACTGGAAGTTGTGAGCTTTGAAATACTTCTGTGTTTTCTCCCTCTGCATTTGTACTTCAGACTTCAGTGCTGTGACTTAGATATCTACATACCCAGAAGCACAAAGAATGTGGAATTATTTCAATATTTATCTGCAAACTTTACCAGTACACTGCTGCTTTTCAGTAAAAGTATGCTACTGCATGCATACTTTTTCAGCTGCTGTATCTGCCACATGTTCAAAAGAAGGGCAGATTACTCAGCAATCTTTAGAAAGCAAGACATATGTGTACAACTATGTGTTGTGTAAGAAAACAAACTAATCCTACAGAGGAACTAATAGGTGTTCTGGTTTCACCATTGATCTTGGTAAAGTGTCTTTATGTATTGATTTTTTTTTGTGTATTGGTTTTGTGCATGGATAATACTTGTGTTATAAATTGCGAAATTAAGTGGGAAATTCAATACAGCATACTGACAGGCACAGAGAGCGCTATGGTTTTAAAACATTTTTACTAGTGATTTTTTTAATGGGATTCTTAAAATTTTATTTTCACCTGAATTCCTTTTTTGCAATAAGAGCCCAACTGTATTGTGTGAACCAGCTCACTCATGCGAGGTGCTTTAGTCTTGCAATCCCCAAAGGGAGTTTGCTCTGAGAAATGTTCAGCTCAGAGCTGACAGATAAGAGAGATTGTTGTTGCTGTCCATGTTGGGTAGTATCCCCAATGGAAGCAACTTGTATTGTTTGAACATACTTTTCTGTGTAAATCAAGCTTATCAGTGAAAATGCAGTTATTATTTTCTGTGATAAATGTTAGAAACTCATAGAAATTACATGTATCTCCTCTTTCAGCAGTGAAGAAACTATCAATTATCAAGTTTTCTCACATTTGGGGTTTACTTTTCTCTTAATATTTGGTGCCTATTTTTATGCCAAAGTGGAGAAGAGACAAGGAAAAAAAAGAAAAAAAAGAAAAAAAAAAAAAAGAAAGAAAAAAAAGCATCAAATGTCCTATGTAATCCTGAGAAGGAAGTATGTCCAGGAAAAATGTACGTGAATGCAAAAGCTATGAGATATTAGCTCAAGGGTAGGATTTAAATGGCAAAATTTCATGGGCTTGACTATAGAATTACAGCTGATATAAGAAGTATCCTAATTATACAGACAAACATGACATCTGAAAAGAAGACCTGTAAAGACTACTTTAAATCACATGGAAATTCCTTTTATTTATACAGTAGATCTAAACAATTCTATATAAAAATCAGATAACTTTGCCCCAAACTAATTCAGAAATCCTGCAATAATTTCAATAACTGTTAATCTCTGAGAAGGAATACAAGATTTTGGAGATGATCCATTCCTAAGTAAGTTCAGAACAAATTCAAATGATTCTTCACTTTTCTTGAGTATGAACAGAAGCAGCACAGAGATACTTCAGTGCTGCGAGCCAAGTCATTCAGATATTGTTTTTTATTTTAGAAAATTAATATACAGTATTTCTGCAATTGTTACTTAAAATTCATATGGAAATACTATTGTTGCTATGCTCTGCTAAACAGATGAAGAAAGATGTGCAGACATGCATTTTGGCAATTTAACAGAACAAAAAATGCAACTTTGACAGTAAACACTATTCAATTGTGAAATAATATCCCTTAGGAAATGGTGGAAAAAAGCTCCATCTCTAGGAATATTTGCAATTCTACTACAGAAAGCAATGGAAAACAGACTGTAGGTAAGAATCTTGTACTGACATATGCCTGGACTAACATGCCATTCCCTTTCTGTAAGTTCTATAATAACTATACTGAATCTTACATTCTCCTTTAAATGTCCTGTAATCTACCATGGATTTTGATTACATCGTATATATTTTTTAAGAATCAAGATTATGGACTTTGAAAACAAGTTGTATAGCAACCCAATTAAATAATGTAATGTTAGTCAAATATACGAAGGTTCTTTCATGCCTCTCAAAAATGGTTACATGTGTATTTGAACATGATATGTTTGTATAGCACTCCTTTCCTTTCAATGTGTACAATGGAATAAAATTCAAAAAGAACTTGAGATTATACATACTATTTCTGGTTTCAGGCTTGTGAATTACTTTTGCAAGTATAATAAGGGAAGGAAGAAAATGTCATAAAAAATGACTATACAATTGTCCCCTGCAAATCCCTTAAAAGAGAGAGACATTATTGCTTCACAGAGACCAAATATACACTTAGTAAAATGTATTTATTATTAAAAGTTATCTCTTTTTTTTCCACGTATTTGTGCAGTTACTATTTCTTTCCCCAAACCAAGCTTTTTGTCAAGCTTTGTTATGGCAATCTTTTGTGCCTCGCTTCGTTCCTGTGTGTGATTAAAAGGGGAGGGTACAGAAGAGATGCTAGATAAGCCACCAGTATACATCTAAATGCAGTCCCACCTGGAGATGCATTGAGAGCAGATATTCTCCATTTCAAATAGGTTTCTCTCTTGAACCATTCTTAATTTCCTTGTTGGGCTAATAAGACCGGCTATGATATTGCTTTCATTACTCAGTCTCCTTTTGACTTTACCCATATATTTCTGAATATAGTAATCTATATTTTCAGCTACTGCAGCCCACCACAGTGGAGAATCAAGATCTGAGTTCTCTCAAAACTAGGTCCAGATTCTCCAAAAGCTGGTGACTCCTTCTGCTCACATCAGCTACAGTTATACCAGACTCTGAGTAGGAGCCAAATTTGTTGTTTAATTATTATTAAATAAATTATTTTATGGTGAGCACTTACATTCCAATGACAAGAAGGAGATGAATTTTAGTAGTGGCAACATGTTTTTTTGGAGAGACACCTATTGTCTTCTTCAGTTTGGATCAATACCTGGCAGACACAGATACATCAGTGGCTTTTCCACCTACTCATTGTAGGTGTCGATAACAAGCAATTGGAGTTTATTAAGGATAAGTATACGTTGTGCAGTAGCAGATGTCTTGTTCAGTATAATAATTTTTATTGGCAAAACTCATCTAATCAGTGTTTTTTTGGTGGAAGAGTACTGATGATGAAATCATCAGTGCACTGCAGACAAATGCTTTAGATCACTGAGGCTGCAGTGTTTGATATTTGAGATGTTTTTTAACATTCCTTTTCTGCTAGTGTCAGAGCAAAACAGAGGAAGGTAAGTTTAAATTTTTCTAATGTTGAAGCAGCTAAGGGATAGGGATATTGTAGGTATCTTTGAAAAACAATAAACATTCACGTGAAGTAGGAAAGCATGGTGTTTTTGTGAATTAGATTATATCAATAGTAATAGCATATGATGACTTGTTAGCCACAGCCAACCAATGAGGTAGCTGATAGACTAACTTTGGCAAACAGGCAAAATCTTGCAAGCTATCATTTTCTTGAACGATTGTGTGACATACAGACACTGCATTGTCACTGGTCATTGTTTTTTCACTTCCAGTGTCACTTGTTTGCCCCTCTTCTTTTCTGCAAGAATGTATGAGCCTAAGCATCGAGAAACTCATTTTCTTCCAGGTTACTTAGGGTTCAGTTATTCATGTGGGATTTTTTTGTCTCTATTTGATAATGATGTAACTAATGTCAGAGAAAAAGCTTTTGCAAATAGCTTACGAAAGATAGCTTGTCTGACATCATAATTCAAAATACTTTTGCATAATTGCAGATTGTTATAAAGATGAGCAAACAAGCAAAAGCCACTGAAACTTTTTTATTATGTAAGATGAATGTGAAATGCTGTATCAAGTGGAGTGTGTTTTGTCTATACAGATCGGAATATTAACTACCCTTTATTCACATGGATAACTGACAGAAGGTGGGAAACATGATTCAATTCATAGATTTACTTCTTACCTAACTATATCAGATTAGAAGTAGAAAATACAGCATGCTGAATACAAAAATTTAGCTGAGAGTCCTAGTAGGAGGTCATGCAGAGATATTTCTCTTTTACTGTGGCTCTGCCACAAGTCACATGCACTACTCTCACGCTTTAAACTCAAGATTTCAGTAGTGCATAATAATGTATATGGTGGTTTAGGCCAATACCCACCCAGTCATAATATTACTCCCCCTCCTAAACTGGACAGGAGAGAGAGAGAGGGATATAACAAACTGCTTGTGAGTTGAGATAAGGATGGAGAGATCACTCGGTAATTAACGTCACGGGCAAAACAGACTCAACTTAGGGAGAAAAAGGTTTGATTTATTAAAGAAACAATAAAAGCAGGGAGATGAGAAATAAAACCGTCTTAAAACACCTCCCCCCACCCCTCCACTTCCCGGGACTCCCTTTCCTTCCCCCCCAGCGGCGCAGGGGATGAGGAATGGGGGTTGCAGTCAGTTCATTACAGATGGACTTTGCCGCTGCTGCTTCTCAGGGGGAGGCCTCCTCACACTTCCCACTGCTACACTGTGGGGTCCCTCCCCACGGGAGACAGTCCCTCATGAACTTCTCCAGCGTGGGTCCTTCCCATGGGCCGCAGCTCCTCACGAACTGCTCCGGCATGGGCCCTCCCACGGGGCAGCTCCTCACACAGTGCCCAGCGTGGATCATCCACCGGGAGAGACAGCCCTTCAGGGACAGGCTGCTCCAGCCTGGCTCCCCTCACGGGGTCACGAGTCCTGATAGCAAACCTGCTCCGGCGTGGGCACCTCCCCCACGGACTCCCAGGTCTTGCTAGGAACTTGCTCCAGGATGAACTTCTTATGGAGTCATGGTCTTCCTCAGGCATCCACCCACTCCAGCGTGGGCTCCTCCACGGGCTGAGAGTGGGTGTCTGCTTCCCGGTGGTCCTCCATGGACTGCAGGGGAACAACCTGCTTCACCAGGGTCCTCACCACGTATCACAGGGGAGCCTTCTTCTCAGTGCCTGGGCACCCTCCTCCCCCTCCTTCTCCACTGACCTTGGCGTCTTCGGAGATGTTTTCACATTCTCTCTCGCTGTTGCTGCTGCAGTTCTGCAACTGCGCAACAACTTTTTCTGCTCCAATATGTTACTCACAGAGGCGTTACCTCTACCACTAATTGGCCAGGCCTGGGTCAGGTGCAGGGTCCAGCTTAAAACTTACTGGCCCTAATCCTGTCAGCTACAGGGGAAGCTTCTGGCAACTCCCTTTGTTTAAAGAAGCCACTCCTTTAGCTCCCCCGCTACTGAAAAACCTGGCCCAGGCCAAAACCACTACAAAGTAGAACCTAAAAAAATACACCATGGGTTTCTATTACAGATACTGTAGCAAATGTACTCTTTAATATTCCTGTGTCTTTTTTCCTTAGGTTTTCTGAGACCCAGTAGATCTACTTTCTCACTAGAGTTTCACCTGCTAAAATGACATCATGCCATTCCTGTTTGAATCCTTACCAATAAACGTTTACTTGTGTGGAAGAGTGAAAGTTGAATCTATTGAGATTCAGAATTAGTGAAGTTTAGAGATCAAAAGTAAACAATTATTAATAGAAAAAAACATAATCAACATTATAAAGGAATCTGTACTTAAAATAGCTGAGGAACTATTTAAACACTGTTAAGTAAAGCAGGGTTATAGTTGAAGAATGGCTTGAGGCAAAGAATTCATGAAAAAATACTCTGTTGTTAAACCCAGAAAATTAGAAGCTATAAAATAGATACTATATTTAGAAGTGTTAAAGCTGGTTTGAGTTTTTAAATTTCAGGAGGGGACGTAAGATGTGTGCAACAGAGTACATCTGTTAATAGATAACTTAAAATAGTCAACAAATTGCTGACGTTGAAAAATGTCCAAGGGAAAAACCTAAAAGACATTAATATAGTGGGAAGGTAAATAAAATTTCTGACTTAAAAATGATTATATGAACGTTATTCTGTTGGCTAATACTATTTTTAGTGTGTTAGAGCCTTCTCCATACTAGAATCAGAAAAGGTGAAGTTACTATTGCCCTTCGAGATAACGCATTCTAATAACAATAACCGTTTAAAAAGCGCTTTCAAAAGCAACAATTAATGAATTATGGTTTTTATTTGTTTATTCATTTTAGTATTATTATCCTTGTGTTCAGCACTTCAGTAAGAAAGAGATGTCCAGTCCATTTTTTGCTTCTTTTTTCAACGTAGAAGAAAGGGAGAGATGTTTGGCCCAGCTCCTCTGATTTGGTGCTCAAGTAAAACAGGGCTGATGAGTGATTAGTGGCATGGAACATTCAGCAAATGTCAGAAGTAATTAGAAGAAGGGGGCAAAACCACATCAGTTGAAAGAGAGGAATTGTATGTATCTGCAGCCATCACCTCTAGAAAAAAATCCATGCACCTTTATTTAATTACAACAATGGAAAAGGAATTTGACTGCAAGACATACGTGAAAAAAAAAAATCCTATCAGTAATACTTAGCTGCTTAGAATATAAACAGAATGCAGATTAAAGATTTTGTGCAAAAAAAAAAGATAAGGTGGTCAATAGGTACTTCAGCAGCAACAACATTCATGAATATACAGTGCAGATCAGAACTATTAAATGGATATTGAAACAATGGATATTGGATATTGAAACAATGGATATTGGATATTACACTTCCATGTAAGTCAAGGATGATGAGCAGGAAAGTCAATTATACCAATGAGTCTGTCCTACTGTCCAGCAATATAGATATATCACACTAAGTTATATATGCCTGAATAAATATAAAAAAAAATGTGCCTACATGGGTGAGACATGTACCTAGAGGGATAAGGTGTGATGATTCATTATCATCATATGTACCTTGGAGCACAATGAAAAAAATTTAAATATGATGAAGCACATCAATTGCATTTATACTGCCTACCCTGAGCACTCGAAATGTCCCTATATTGAAGACAAAAAAAGCTAGATTGAGCAAGTCTTATCTTAAGTTCTTGGAAGGCAACTTTAGGACAGAGTTAGTAAAATTTTCTTTTTATACACTTTAGTCTGAAGACCCTACCATGTGCTACAACATTAAAGACTCTTTGGCAGGTTTACATCTCTTTTGAAAAAATGCTGACAGCAAGATATTATAGAGTTGTTGCTTTCATATGCAAATCTGAGTCTTTGTGCCTGGTTCCCATCAACACTTCAGAAAATAAATGTCTGACTTTTTTTAATAGAAATACTTTAACAATACTATCTGAGAAAAGCAATCCTAAAGTCTCTTTAATGTAAAAGAAGATAAAATATAGTGACAATTTTGCTAATGTATGTGAAAGGTGCCATTTTTTACCCCCCTTTCCTAATAATTGAGTTTAATGTCAAATCACAGATCAACTCATTATCAGTCAGAGTTAGAGGCAACATTACTCATTTGAGTGTATTTTGAACAGAGGTGTAAATCTGAGATTGGCTTGAATGGTCATGATTTTCAGATAGTCTTAGGCAGTAAATCAGACACTTCACTTAGAAACACATTTATTTGAATAGCGTAACAAGCAGACATTGATAAATAAACTTTCCTTTGTCAAGAGGAATAATTGCTGTCAACCTGAGTTTTAACACGAATCAGGAGCTTGATCACTGAGCTAATTTATTTAATCAAGGGAAGTTCCTGGGATAAAAGTACTGAATTTTGAATGTTTGGAAAAGCTTACAGAAGGATGAATAAAGCTTAAGGTATCTGAAGTGAAATGGGCAGCAGTCCTAAAAAGAATCTAGGTATAGAATAGGGGCATATGAATTTTGTGTGTTAGATTGATATATCCAAAATTTTATTAGGTTCTGATCCACAAATGCTATTTTTCACCAGGCAAAGGGTTGATTCTGAGAAAGGCAAGGTAGCTGATTGTCTTGCAGACCTGTACAAGGTGTTTATATGAGCAAGGCTGGCATAGTAAATATTTAGTTGTAATTCCTTCCAGCAAAACATAAGATATAAAGTTAATTCCAGGGATTACACTGTCTGTGACAAATTAAGACTATATAACTGCCCCAGTCTTCAGTTACTCAGCATTTTGATACCTCTACAACTTCCAAATTCTTCTTAGGTTAAGATAATAATTCACAACAAAGTGATTTCTAGTANTGGTTTTTATTTGTTTATTCATTTTAGTATTATTATCCTTGTGTTCAGCACTTCAGTAAGAAAGAGATGTCCAGTCCATTTTTTGCTTCTTTTTTCAACGTAGAAGAAAGGGAGAGATGTTTGGCCCAGCTCCTCTGATTTGGTGCTCAAGTAAAACAGGGCTGATGAGTGATTAGTGGCATGGAACATTCAGCAAATGTCAGAAGTAATTAGAAGAAGGGGGCAAAACCACATCAGTTGAAAGAGAGGAATTGTATGTATCTGCAGCCATCACCTCTAGAAAAAAATCCATGCACCTTTATTTAATTACAACAATGGAAAAGGAATTTGACTGCAAGACATACGTGAAAAAAAAAAATCCTATCAGTAATACTTAGCTGCTTAGAATATAAACAGAATGCAGATTAAAGATTTTGTGCAAAAAAAAAAGATAAGGTGGTCAATAGGTACTTCAGCAGCAACAACATTCATGAATATACAGTGCAGATCAGAACTATTAAATGGATATTGAAACAATGGATATTGGATATTGAAACAATGGATATTGGATATTACACTTCCATGTAAGTCAAGGATGATGAGCAGGAAAGTCAATTATACCAATGAGTCTGTCCTACTGTCCAGCAATATAGATATATCACACTAAGTTATATATGCCTGAATAAATATAAAAAAAAATGTGCCTACATGGGTGAGACATGTACCTAGAGGGATAAGGTGTGATGATTCATTATCATCATATGTACCTTGGAGCACAATGAAAAAAATTTAAATATGATGAAGCACATCAATTGCATTTATACTGCCTACCCTGAGCACTCGAAATGTCCCTATATTGAAGACAAAAAAAGCTAGATTGAGCAAGTCTTATCTTAAGTTCTTGGAAGGCAACTTTAGGACAGAGTTAGTAAAATTTTCTTTTTATACACTTTAGTCTGAAGACCCTACCATGTGCTACAACATTAAAGACTCTTTGGCAGGTTTACATCTCTTTTGAAAAAATGCTGACAGCAAGATATTATAGAGTTGTTGCTTTCATATGCAAATCTGAGTCTTTGTGCCTGGTTCCCATCAACACTTCAGAAAATAAATGTCTGACTTTTTTTAATAGAAATACTTTAACAATACTATCTGAGAAAAGCAATCCTAAAGTCTCTTTAATGTAAAAGAAGATAAAATATAGTGACAATTTTGCTAATGTATGTGAAAGGTGCCATTTTTTACCCCCCTTTCCTAATAATTGAGTTTAATGTCAAATCACAGATCAACTCATTATCAGTCAGAGTTAGAGGCAACATTACTCATTTGAGTGTATTTTGAACAGAGGTGTAAATCTGAGATTGGCTTGAATGGTCATGATTTTCAGATAGTCTTAGGCAGTAAATCAGACACTTCACTTAGAAACACATTTATTTGAATAGCGTAACAAGCAGACATTGATAAATAAACTTTCCTTTGTCAAGAGGAATAATTGCTGTCAACCTGAGTTTTAACACGAATCAGGAGCTTGATCACTGAGCTAATTTATTTAATCAAGGGAAGTTCCTGGGATAAAAGTACTGAATTTTGAATGTTTGGAAAAGCTTACAGAAGGATGAATAAAGCTTAAGGTATCTGAAGTGAAATGGGCAGCAGTCCTAAAAAGAATCTAGGTATAGAATAGGGGCATATGAATTTTGTGTGTTAGATTGATATATCCAAAATTTTATTAGGTTCTGATCCACAAATGCTATTTTTCACCAGGCAAAGGGTTGATTCTGAGAAAGGCAAGGTAGCTGATTGTCTTGCAGACCTGTACAAGGTGTTTATATGAGCAAGGCTGGCATAGTAAATATTTAGTTGTAATTCCTTCCAGCAAAACATAAGATATAAAGTTAATTCCAGGGATTACACTGTCTGTGACAAATTAAGACTATATAACTGCCCCAGTCTTCAGTTACTCAGCATTTTGATACCTCTACAACTTCCAAATTCTTCTTAGGTTAAGATAATAATTCACAACAAAGTGATTTCTAGTATATGAACAGTAAAAAAAAAAAAAAAAAAAAGTTCCCTTGCTATATGTGAATTTGTTACACATTCAGCCAAGGCGAGAAATAATGACATTCAATCCATCTTTGCTCTATTGATACAAACTCTACCAGAGGATGGAAGTGTGAATGTACAAGGCCAGCTGAAGTCAGTGGAGTTCACTTGCATTTCCTTTAGTGAATGAGCTAAACTTTCGCACTCCCTCTTATTCCTCACCAAAATCATTTTAGAGGAAGGCATGGACATGCATTAGTCTTCTTAAGTTCTGAGTTTTTTTACTCTCTCTTCAGTTGTTCATTGTGCAACTGAACAAGTGCATGCTTTTTGTGTTTTTTTGTGGGGTTTGTTTTCAGAAAAATTAACAACTGACAGCAATACCAAAATTCTTTGTGGAGGGAGACAACTAATAAATTCCAGTCCCATGATGAAAAATTTCATCAAAATTTGGGCAGGAAGGGAGCATAGGGTGAGATGATCAAAGCTGTTGCTTGCAAGATCATAGTGCAATGCATCAGTAGAATTACAAGAAGTACCTGATTAAAAGTAGTGTAGTGAAAACTCTTGTCACACAATCACCTAGAGAGCTAGACTTTAGAGAAATAAAAGTTAAGCAATTAAAAACCTGTTTGTTGCCTTAGGCATGTTTCATTTCATTGTTCCTCAGCTCCATTGCTCTATGTGTTCCACTTAATGGTTCATTTGGCTGAATTTGACACCAAAAAAGAAGGAAACATATACACTGTGATAAAAAATATTGTTATGTTTTCTCAGCACATGCTGGCTGCAGGTCAGAAGTCCCAAGATGACAGCTACCAACGTGCTGATTTATTTAGTATATGAATATATAGATTCAAGGAAACCTGTTATATCCAGTATTCTGATGGCATTTACTTTAGAATATGGCATTAAAAGTCAGAAAAGCAAAAGGAGAGCACCGCAAATCTTATTAGCTGTTAAATTCTAGGTCTGGGCTTTTCTCACTTAGGCTTTAATAAAGATATTCTTTATTGTTTGTAACATGAGAGAGCAATAAAACTGTATCTATTTAACTTCTATCCACTTCAGAGAAGAACTGCTTGAAGCAATTGGTTGAAATATCCCTTCAGCACAATATCCTGCCTCTGATAATGGCCAGTGGTAGACACTTAGAAAAGAAACAAGCTCATATCTAGCTAAACTCTGCCCTGATGTGCTCCACCTTTAGTTCATCACCAGTTTGGAGACTGGCCTCTGAAACATCAATTTTACATGACCTTGACAGAGTTCTTCTTCCTGAATGTATTCAGCTTTCAACATTTCCAATAATCCAGATAAAAGAGAAAATGAATTTATGTTCTATTTGTAAAGCTTATAATGTTTTCCTTATTTTGACCTATTAAAATCTCCAGTCATTAGGTTACCAGTGAATTCAATTGAAAATGACATCAAAGGTGGTTTCTTAAACTTTTTTGATGTTAAGAAAAATGTAGCTGCTTACTTTTTTTTAGAAATATGTACTTCACTTTTATTGCGTCTGTGATCATCTATTGGTCCCATAAGGGCCAATATACCGTAGTAGAACTTATACCACCCAGGATTTCCATTCTGAATAGACACAGTGCTATCATAAATCTCAAGTCAAAATCCATTCTCATGAGACATATGATTTTAGTTTACAGGTCAAGGAGAACAAATCTAAAATTGAAATTTCAGTAGTTTTACACAAAGATCACTTGAAATATTTTTCCTTTTCATTACTCTTCTTTACTCTTCCTGCTGTTAAATGAGTGCAATAACATTTAGTTGTATTCTTCTGAGAAAAAAAAAAAAGCATCATTTGAACTTACTTAGGGAAGCACATGATTTTGTAAGGCTTTTTGTTGCTTTTGGTTTTGATATTATTAATGCAGTTCCAGTGTAATCTAATGAAACTTATATAATTTGTTCAAAAACTGTTTTAATTTGGTTAGAAATTGTATGGATTTATTCAGACATCTGCATACCTATGGCAGTAAAACAAATTGCTGTCCTATACCAATAAAGCATATTTTTGCAATATCATTATCTCTGTGGCAGTGTTTTTGAAGGATGATTTACAGATGCCTGAGGAGGAAAGTTCTCTTCTAAGAATTTGCAAAAAAGTTAGAATAGGTATGAAAGAGGTTGTTGTAGTGGAAATTAATGAAAAAAAAAACCCAAACAAACGGTATTCTTTTGATTGGAAATACTATTAGGAATAGCAGATCCTTGTTTTAGTAAGGATGTATTCCATTTCACTCTCACCTGGCATGTATCATAGAATAATAGAATGGTAGGAGTTGGAAGGGACCTTTAGAAACCATCTAGTCCAACCACCCTGACAAAGCAGGTCCTCCTTGATCAAGTTTTACAGGAACATGTCCAGGATGGTTTTGAAGATCTCCAGAGAAGGAGATTCCAGAAACCCTGTGGAGAGCCTGTGCCAGGGTTCCCTCACTCTCACAGTAAAATAGTTTAAATAGAACTTCTTGTGTTCCAGCTTCTTTCCATTACCCTTTGTCCTTGCACTCGATACAACATAAAAAAAGTGCTG
>WBNH01006603.1:0-63132 GCA_013401255.1 Urocolius indicus | reverse complement strand
CTCTTAAAAAAAAAAATCTTTTGGATCTAATGTTTTTCCACTACCCGAAACTAATATCGACTTGGTCCTGGCGGCGGTGCGTGGATCAGGTAGGTGAGCAATTAATAATCATAATTGTTAGATTTCTGCCTTTTTGAGCACTTTGCTTTTTCGACCGATTTGAGCTGTATGGGGATGACGCAATAAGATACAGAGATTATTTGCATTCGGTGTTACTTTGGGAAAGTTTGCAGGATGCTCCTGTGCCGTGTTTATTCTGGGGTGTGTGGTGGTTTTTTTTTCTCTCCTAAAAGCTGATGGTTTGTTGGAAATCTCTGGGGTTTTTTTTGCCGTGTTGATCAGTGTTTGTGTATTGTTATAACAATATCGTTGCAGCGTCAGGACTTTGTTCCTGATCATGAAAGCCAGTGAAACGAACTGGGACCTTACCTTTCTTTCAACTTTTGACAGTAAATACCTGGGCACAGGACTTCAAAGCAAACAGACACCCCTGACACCCCCTCTTAATATTTAAGAATAAAAAGATGATGAGAAATAAGGACAAAAGCCAAGGAGAGGAGGGTTCAGTCCACAGCAATGCATCGAGGTATGATCTATCAACTTTCCTTTTTTTTTTTTTTTTTTTTGGGTAAAACCTGTGAATAGCCTGTTTACTTTGACAGCCTTGGGTTACTGTCAGTGCTGAATACAAACCATTTTACTGATTTTTGCTGCCTTTTTAAGGAATGACCTTGAGATTGTTAGCATGCCACACCCTGATTTTTTTTTTTTTTCCCCTTTGGTAGCAATTTCTGAAAGTTGTGTTGTGACTTAAGGGCCCATGTCACAGGCAAAAGGTACCGTACCTTTATTCAAGGGAACCCTTTCCTCTGCAGGAGGTTTTTCAAGCTTTTGGATTTCAGTTTTGAGGTTTTTTTGTGCTGTGAAAAATGACCTTGTCGGTTTAGCCATTGCTGCATTGCACCATTTTACATACAAGGCAGATTTTTCTTTGAAGAATCACAGAAGTCTAAACTTTAACTGAGGGCCATACAGAAGCCTGGTGTAGTAGTAAATTATAGTAAATAGACACAAGAAAAAGTTACATGAATGAAAAAAAGCTCATTTTAAAATAGAAACTGGAAAGTGCCTGTTTGTCTGATACCCCTTCCTTCAAATTTTATTTGAGCTTGTGGAACTTTGATGCTGATTTCCTATTTTAGGATATTTTTATACAATTTAACCAGACTTTTCTCCTGCTGGTTGATGGCATTTCCTATCATAAAATATGCACTGGGATCGTTAACAAGAGGCTCCAAACGCTTTGCTTGTTCTTTTAATGTATTTTTTTTTTTCTGCTCAGAGTGGTTTTTAGTTACTTTTGTCAAGTAACGAGATTCCTTCCAGATTTTTATAAACTTAACCTTGATGTGGGAAAAGCATGAAATGCTGGAAATGTTTGTTTGCTAGGAATGCAGAAGTACAATTTCAGAATCACTCATTTTTGTGTCGCAAGGGTCGGCTTTTTTGAAGATTGGAAATGAAACTTATGTGCATTTTTTGGTTTTGGGTTTGTAAATGCACTTGGAGTTTTCCATCTTGTTAATTTGAATCGAATTGTGGCCTGTTTATTTTTCTCTGGTGTTGTCTTCAGTCATTTTTTTTGTTGTTTTTTTAGCCACTATTAATAAAGAATTCTGAACTGTCTGTTGTACCACATGTGCTCTATGTGATGTTTGCTGGTGTTACAGTATTCTCCATGTGTCCAGTATTTAACCTTCCTTAAACACAAACTGGAAATGCTGTGGGAATATATATATATATTACAAAATGATTGTAACCTTCTAGCATAAACTGTGGGTATTGAACATAAATTCTGGAGGTATTGAAACTGCAGTCAGGTTTTAAATCCTGCAGTTGGATATTGGTAAGTCTGTTTAATTTTAAATGATTTTTAACTAAATGAGACCCAGGGACTGGTGAAGAATTACATACAGCACCTATGTAGGGCTTTTATAATCATGCAGTTTGAGAACACAGCAGACTTTCAAACATTGCTACCTTTATTACTGTAAATACTGCACACACAATATTGCTTGAAAAGCCATTTCAAACCAAACCCCCATTGCTTAAGGATTCAGCTTGAGCCTTTCTGCTTTTTGTTTTAAAGTGCAGGCTGTCAGCAAGGGCAAGAATTTGTTCAGGAGATCTAAATTAAGGTATTTCATCGGTGTTAGAAATTTTATGCTAAATAGGAGATTAAACTGAAGACATCTAGCAGCACTTCCCCAAAAATAAGACCTTTTGGGGTTTTTTTCCTGTCCTTAGGGTATTCTATTTGCATAGTGGCTCCTGTGCTTTTGGTGTTTTCAGTGAAAGGTCATTTATCGTAATTGATCAGTTTACATGTAACACCTGTTGGTGTGATGTTGACCTTCTCCTGCACGATTTTACTTCTGGAAATAAACTTGTTGTGGATAACATCCAGTCACCTGAAGTGTGGGAACAATTGAGCACAGGATATTTGTAAGTGAGCCCCGTCGAGCTTATTTCTGAGCTGTGAGTCAGCTGAATGTCGTAAAATGGGCTTTACTTCCTGAGGCTGACTTGAAGTTGTAGGGGAAATGATTTCTAGGAAGTAAAAGCCACCACTTTGCTTTACTGTAGCCCAGAAATACACCGGTGTATGCACTCCACGTGCTGCTGGCCAGCTTTCTCCCCACTTGTGAGACCAGCTCAGCATCCATGGAAATATGTGAAGTGCTGTTACATGGACCCTGGTGGGAGGCCTGGGTGAGATGGAGATGGATGGAAAAGGTAGATAAAGCCTGTGCCATTGACCTGGGCTTGGAGAAGCAGAAAGGCAGGACTAGAGAAAGCTGCTAAAGCAGAAGAAGATACAATTCCTATACACCATTTCAGTGCTTGACTGGGAAATACATTCAGAATTGACTCCTGCCTTTCCCAGTCCTCAGGAAACACAAAGGCATATGCTGAATAAGCAAAAATATCTGAGAACTGTCCAAAAACAGATGATGATTCTTGTGGAAGGAAATGGTGTCAACTCTTTAGAGTTGGCCAACTGAGTGAGGAGTGTACTTGGTGTCTTTCTAGATGAACAGCAACACCCGCTCGATATGTATTGACACTCAATCTTTCCAAAATTGAAGCTGATTGATTTCATGGAACTTTCTCCACCAAGGATAACAGTTGGTACGTTGCAGTTTCTGATCACCACCACCTGTGTATCTGGGACCTGCATTAAATAACTGAACAAAATCCTGGTGTGTTTTCTAGCATCTTCTGTGCTGCATTTCTGAAAGGCAGGTGATGTGACAGGGGTACCTCTGTGGTGCAACTGAGGTGAACCTCAGAGGCGAGAGGCAGGCTGGGGTCCCCCTGAGCTCCAGGAGTGAGCTTTACAGGGGATAGCAAGTAACACACGGTGGATACCTTGTTGTTATGGTTTCCCTTGGCCTGCATCTGTTGCAGTTGCTCTTGTACTTCCTAAATACCCTAGTGTGGGAATGGTTTCTGCCACAGAAGCTGCAGGGCTGAACAGCCCTTTGCCATCATTGTATCCAGCTATTGGCTTCTCTAGTGCTGAAACATCTTTCTTTTTTGACAGAGGGGAGTGGAAAAAAGGGTTTAGATGGGTTAGGTCTCAGCCTATTTTCAGAGAGCTGGAAGTCTGAGGTCTGAAATGGTGGTGTTTTTGCTCAGTGACCACGTTGCAGAGGCAGAGAGCTCTGCAGCACACGCTGCAGCCCTCGCAGAGCTCAACACCCTCGTTTGACGTGGCAGCCATTTTATGAAGATGTAGTTACATACGAAAGAGGATTTGGCAGGGAGGGGAGGGAGGAGGGAAAGAAAAGATACTGAAGAAAAATAGCCCTCCCTGTCTGCTGCTGAAAGCAGAGGGCATCTCCTTGTTTCGGTTGGTGCTCGAGAAGCCCCGATTGCCCCTGGGAGGCGAGGGGAAGGCTGCACTGCCTGGCATTTTGGTGCGGGTCCAGTTGAGTCACAAAATGGCTGTTCCTTTGTGCCGCATAGCTGACAGACATACTGCATTGCACTGTGTGTACTCTAAAAACAGCAGGAAGTTGCTGGTGGGGAGTTCAAAGGCCATCTTGTGCCGGCTGGGGACGCGGATTGGCTGCGCTCGCCTGGTAACAGGCGGGATGGCGGCAGAGGCAGAGCCGTGCCTGCGCTGCGCGGGAGGCGGATTCCTCTCGCTGCCAGCCCTGCGCTGCTGGGCTGCCCGTTGCCTGCCTTCCCTCACTCCCTCTCATCTGCCGGGCGCGGGCTTTTGTTTTATGAGCATTTTTTAACAGTGCAGGCTATTTTGAGAAGCCAGCAACTTGAAAGGCAGCAGCAGGGTTATTTTTGGTGTGGCTTTTTTTTTTTTTTCTCTTTTTTTTTTTTTTGTTTTGTTTTTGAACTTCAAAAGCAATTACAGAGGAGTGTAGTATTCCTGGAACATCTGGCCCTTTTCGTTATAGCGTTATGGCTTTTCAGCATCCTTAAATCACTAAAACTCACTCTTGCTTTCAGCCTGAATTTTGCAACTGGTTTGGGTTTTGGTTGTGTTGGTTTTTTTTTTCTTCTTCTGAGCTCAGTGGAAAAGTTAAACATGCTTATTAAAATGCCTTTAACTGTGGGTTTCAACTTTTCATCTAGGCTGATGGATTATTTTTTCACAGCTTTCAGTTGCATTTACACTGCTGGATTCTTTATCGAGGATTTTTCTTCTTCTTGGTCCTTTTGAAGCTTTAACCCTTGATGAAACCATCCGGAGGCTTTTTAATGAAAAGGAGGGAAAATGCCTGATCAGTGCAGGGCACAAAAGGAATAAAGTGCAAGGAATTCGTGTGAATCGTGATGTAATCTGTGTGCAGCAGCACAAAGGGGATTGTTCTTGTTTTGCTTTGTTACTTCTGTTTCACATTACCCTCTCAAGGAAATGCCTCATCTAATTACAAATGCACAATTCTGGGACTTTCAGCTTCTCTGTTTCCTGTTTTGTGACTGCTGCCAGCAATGGACAAGATAAATACAGTGCTAGGGGAAAAAAGGCTCACCAGCTCTAAGGAGCTACACTTAGCTGAAAATTCCATCTCTTCTGGATTGTCCTTTTTAGCTAAACACCTTAAGCTAACTAACCAGGTTTTATGTATCCTCTGAATGCGTGGCTGCTTTGCTGAATAGAAATGACAAGCTAGGAATGAGGATCTCACCCACCGGGGTGACTCTCTAAGCCTGCAGAAGCGCTTGTGTGGCGCCTGGAGCATGTGCTGCTGCCCGGGCATGGCTGTGCCTGTGTGCACGTGCGCACACTCACGCTGCTCCTGCCTCAGCTCCCTGTGCCTTCAGCCAAGACAAGTTGAAGTGGCTGAGATTGTAGATTAGAGCCAGTTCCGCTTTCTGTTGGGCTGGCATTTCACCTGCTGTACTCCGAGGGCAACAGTTGCCCTTATCTGCACCTTCCCCCATTTCCTATGTGAGCTGAAGCCAAACTCTCCCACGGTTCAGGGAGAAGTAATGCTGTGTAGCAGTGCTGCAGGGTCATACCCTGTCTGCTCCTAGCGGGTGGCACTGCTGAGAACACATCTGTCTCGGCAGCAACGTGCCTGCCTGCATTTGTGCTGTGCTAACCACACTTGCATGGGCTTCAGAACAAGTATTTCCACTGTCAGCTTTGTGTTAGAGCTGTGAGAGGGCTCAGAGGGAGGGGCCAGGAATGCAGCGGTGTTTCATTTTCATCTCCAAGTTCATACATGGAGAAACCAATTCCCCTTTTTGTGTTAGTGTTTCACTCCTCAGAAAGCTGTTCCTATGATTAGCAGGTTACTGAGTTGCTACGTCTGTGTCATGACTATTGGCATGTGTCTCCATTTGGCCTTATTGCAGCTGGTTTTAAGGAGGTGGATGAGGGCACCAGTGGCAGATGCAGTGAGCCCAGCACACATGGTTGAGTACCTGGGGAGTGTAGGGGCTCAACTGGAGCTTCTGATGCCATGGCCTTGCTTCTTTTGAACTCAAGACAGCCAAAGCAAACCTACTTTGGGTGGGTTTGGCAGCTTACACTGAAATTGCACCTCCTGATACATCACCTGAAGCTGTGAATATCCACTGTGTCTTGTTTCATGTTGCACACAACAGTTCCAGCAGGAGTCACAATGTTAAATTAGGCTGTTAAATTCTGAAGATGGAGGAGCACTTCTAAATCCCACTTGCCCCTAGCTGAAATCCAGCTTATGAAGGGTGGTGATAATGAAAGGAGGAAGATTCTGTCCTGCATTCTATCTACTTCAAGGAAAATAAACACAAACAGAATGGGAGAGGATGGGCTGGATTAACATAATTAGGTAGAAGCAGCCTTCTAGCAAAGGGTGTGCTGCTCTACTGACACGGTGTCTTACATTAACTTTTCTGATGTGTTTTTATTAAAAGATGTGTGCTGAAATGCCATTTGAAGATGGCACTTTCAACAGCTGGTGTGCTTGTAAAACCTGCCTTTATATCCTGCAAAGGATCCTGGAAATGAAAGCAATAAAGACTAGATGAAAAATCCCCATCCAAGCGCCTGGCAAATGAAGCTTTTGCATGTCTGTCAGGCTGTTGGTGCCTCTTTTCTTAGGGCAAGGAGTGTGTTTTTGATACAACAAGAAGCAAGATGTTGATGAGTCTTTCCACATGTGCAGTTGCTCTTATTCCATCACTGCTTGTAAATGACAATCTTCAGTATACAGCTTGCTTTATATTTACCTGTGGGCTGTTCTGATCCTGACTTCCAAGGTTCAAACAAACAAAAAGGATGAAACGAGGCTTTTTAGATTTCCCTCCTGGTATAGTGCTGGTGTGTCTGGGTCTTGGGCAGTGGTTCTGTGGAGCTTTTAGTCAAGCACTGGGTGCTTCCCAAGTGAGGATGCCGAGCACTTGATTGCTCACCAGTTTCTAACAGGGCTATGAACAAACCTGTTGTAATGTCAGGAATCCACTGGCCGCAGAACACCGGGCTCCTTGGGGGGAAAAAAAAAAGTTGTGTTCTAACTACTTTTGTTTCCTGCAAGTTTTATTGCTGGTGTGGCTGATTTAATACGATTGCTAATATATTAATTACAGGAGTCATTTGCATCTCTTTCAGGGAGAGGAGCCTGTGCTCTTAACAGAGTCCTCACCAGTTGAGAGGTTTGCCATGTGCTGCCTGTGAAATGGACGCTTAACGATGAGCCTCATATCTCTTGGTTAAACACAGCTTTTAGCAGTGACTTGGAGTAAAACCCTCAGGCCAGGTCAAGCTCCAGCCTTCTGAACTGCAGGTCACTTGGAGCCAGAGAGGAGTTAGTGCAGCTTCATGGGTCTGTCCCCTAAATCTCCAAGCTACTGCATGCTTTAATCTGTGAGGTTTTAAAGGGAGTTTGTGAAAAAAAAAAAAAAAAAAGGGAGAAAAAGCAACCGCTCTGTCAGTACTAATTTAATAATACCCTCCAGGCCCTGCCCCCACCTCAACACGTGCTTTGCTGCTGCTGTGTGCAGAGTTCTTTGTGCTGCCGTGCAGCTGCAGGCTGGCAGTGCCCTGCTGTGCCAGGGCAGAGGCTGTGCCGGGCTGGCAGCGGGGCAGGGGCAGCCTCGCCTACGGCCCCTCTTCCCTCCCGGGGTGCATGTGCAGTGCTGAAACGAAACGCTCTGCTGCCTTCCCGGCAAAGGGAGGCCCTTTTCACCCCCCCCCCCCGAGAACTGCAATTGTCCTTCCCTTTCTGTGCGAGGAAGGGGAAGGATGCTGCCTTTGCTTTGCCTCAATGGTGCTCCTTAATCAAGCAGACAGGTTTTGACTCCTTTTGTCTCTGTGCTGGGATGGTTTTTTTCTTTCTCTTTCTTTCTTTTCCCACTAAACATCCCAGGCATTTTCAGCCTCTGGCTCAAAGATCAGAGAGCAAGAGCTAGCTCTCCCAACCATGAATGAACTCGGTTTGCTTGCTTATGCAGACATAATGTGGTGTCTTTGTAGTGGAGGAAGAAAACCCACCACTTGTCATTCAAGATAGCCCGATGTGTTTTCCAGGGAGCTGCAGCAGAGCAGCAAGGGATATATTTAGCCCACTGTGTGCTCAGGATTGCATTGCCTTTGGCATTTGGGACTCCGGTGCTGGAGCAAGTAGCCGTAGCCAGAATGTGTGTGAAGATTTCCCTCCGGCTCCCCTCCCCTTGGCCTCCTTTGAGCCGGGCTGGAAACCTACACAACCCAATTGAGATGGTTATTGAGATAGGATACCTGCTGAGTGCCTAATCCCTCCGTTGTTACAGTAACACCGTGGCCCTAATGTGCCCAGTGCTGTGTCACTGCAATTAACACCCAACCTCTGCGAGCAGGGTTCTCAGGCACATGTGGAAGCAGCGTGTGTTCCCTGTGGTAACCCTTCTCCAGTGCCTGTTTATGAGAGGAAAAGATATTGGGGAGATATTTTTCTGTTCTTTGAAGGACACCTTAGTCCTGTAACCTCAGGAGTGGTGGCTGTGCCCCTCGCAAGCCTGCCCAGAGTTGGCCAAGTTAAGCTGTGGGTATCCAGAGTTGAGATTGGTTTCTAGACACTAGAAGAACCTGACTGTGGTTTAGTGTGTTCAAGTTCCTGCTTTGAGACAGATCATTGTTAGAAACATGTGCCACACATGGAGAGTAGAGAAGCAGGAATGTTTTTCTTCTCTCCCTCCATTTCCACCTTTGTCTGCCTTGGTTACACGTACTGTAGCATTTACTCATGGGTTTTCTTTTTCCTAAGGCAAAGGATAGATCCCATGAAGTTCTTATCAGTCCTCTGGGTCTGTGTATTTGTCCCTTCTTTATCTGTAGCCAAAATCAGTAGTGTTGTTTTTTTTTTCTCCCTGGCTTGTTTTGCCTAGAGGTGAAAATTAATGTGATTTGGTGCTTTTTTCCCCCCGCATCTACTGTGTAATTTGGGTTTTATTTGCAATACATGTAGGCATTACATGTGTGCTTATTTATGATAACAGGGAACATCACATTTATAGATCAGATGTTTAAAGGAAGCGTTTTAACAGCACCACGGCAGAGTCAGTGCGTTAATGTCATCTGTGGTTTGTCACCGTCCCTTTGTGTGGAGGAAGACACATCTGTTAAACATCTTGGAACTGGTGGCCTGCACTGGCTTTACTGGTGTGTGCTTTGGGAGTTGATCAAGGGCTGAGCAGAGCCTGCTGTGGGGGGCTGCAGTAGAACTGGATATGCGGACAGGACGTGCCCGGGCAGCCGGCGGGGTCCCCAGCCCCGTGGGTGCTGAGGGGCCACGGTTTAGAGATGGGCTTCGGCATTGTGAGGTTAGCGGTTGTGCTGGGTGACCTGAAGGGTGTTTCCCAGGCGTGCTGGTTGGCGGCGGGGCCCTGGCGACGGGGCAGTAGTTTGCCTGTTGCTAAGGAGGGTCATTAAGGGCAAGGACGCGGCCGCGGCCGGACGCAGCCGCTGCCCCCGAAGCGAGCTCCGGCACGACCCTTTCCTCCTCCGTGCCGCCGAACGCGGCTGTATTTCCACTGTCCCAGGTGCCCGTAGAGGCTCGGACGCGATTTTACTCGGCGAGCCGGCACAGACCTTATTTTGGTGTTTCTGTGGGCGGCTCTGCTGAGCTGTTTCTGAGTTCAAGTATGTCAGAGGCGTCCCGCAGCCCGGTCGGTGCTGGTGTGAGCACGGGGTGAGTACTGGGAGCTGCAGAGGCAGGGCGGGTGGCGGAGGGGAGTGTCTGTCCGCAGCTCCCGCCTTCAGCCCATTGTTGGCGGGGTCGACACGTGGGCGCCGATTACCCGCGGGACACGTGAGGCTGTGCCCCGCAGCCTTAACCGTATGTTTGCCGGAGGGGAACAGCGACCTTGGCTTCTGATGGTCTCCAGCCCTGCGAGTTCGTGCAAAAGATCCTTCTCGAGCCTGCACGGAGTGGTTTCACTGGTGCTGGGGCCCTGAGCAGAGAGCATTGGTGCTGGGATTCAAGCTTGTTTAGATTCAGAATTTTCACGACGGTTCTTAAAGCTAGGAGGAGCTTGGCTTGAGGGAGGGTGCTTGCATCATGAATCCCCCTTTATCCCCCCACTGCATTCCAGTTCTGTCCATCAAAGACAAATTTTAAAGTCTGGGACAGAGTGGTCCCAGTTAAAGCCTTTCCCTGTCAGCTCTTGTTTCCAGAAATGTGTGCTGGCTCATTTATTTTAGCTTGTCTTATACCTTCTGGAAACGTATCTATTGTCTGTACTTGTTGAGAGATTATAAAATGTTTTGTTGCTGTTAGCGAAGATGATCCCCTGTAAAATGAAGTCATATGTGAAATATGAAATGCTAAGGCAGGAAGCTTCAGGCACGCTGTAATTGCCTTGTAAACTCAGATGCCTGATTGTAAAGGCTCTTATCGCTGCCGTTCAGCTACTTATTTCTTGGAAGAAATGAGTCCTTCTCGGTAAGAGATGGTTTGGTTTTCTTCCCCCCTCAAGTCAGAAGCAGGCTTTTAATTAAAACAGAATTATAGCCTGAAGTATTTCTTAGAAATCAGGGGAACATACTTGGCTGAGTCTTAGCAGATCTCGATTTCTATAGGAGTTTCTCACTTTGAGGGAGTTACCAGCAGTCCACCCGTAGCTTGCTCCTGCTCACAGACAGATGTTTCTCTGCTGAATTTGGAGGAGGGTGGAATTGTGATTTTGGGGTTTTTTTTGCATCGATTAATTGTAGCTCATTCCCCATTTATAGTTCAATTAAAAGTGTGTAACTGTTTGGGTGTTAACTTAGAGGCATTAAAGCAGGACATGTCCCAAAAATAGCTTCTGAAAGGAGGACTTAAATCTCCATTTCTGTACAGTGTAAGGCCTGACTTGACTTACAGTGTTGCTAATCCTTTATGCTCTGTTGGCAGGTAGAAATACTTCCTGATGACCTCCACGATAGTTTGGTTAATTGTTCATTTATATGTTCATTATGAAAGGATCATTTTGTGGAATTGGCCTTTTCCAATATCTTTTCTGTATTTTTATTCTTGTTCTTTCCGTGTGGAAATAAAGACAAGCACATATCCTCTGCCTTGATAACAGGTTGCTTGTTAAAAAGGAGAAATGATGTGCAGCAGCTTTCAAAAGGACACACTACTTCTCATCTACATTTCTGTACTCAGCAGGGCAAGTGACCTGCAGATGTCTGTGTCACCTGTCTGTCACTAGAGAAGCTGCCTTTCTTTTCAAATGACACAGATCACATCTTGGAAAACAAAGAATTACAATGTTCAGGTAACTGTTGTGGATAAAGCACGGGAATCATGTGCATTGATGTGCAGGAAGGCTGTGTCCTTGAAATAAAGCTTAGGGCCTTGGGAAACAAAGAGCTCCAGAGTGGGAGTGGGCCAGTAATTACTGCTCTGCCTTTAAACAAACACTGCCAAAGCTTTCCAGCTTCAGTCTAGTCTGTGTTGGTAAAGTTTCTTCCAGCTATTGCTAACCAATCTAATTGAAGAAAAGTGTCTTCCTCTTTCTTGTGTCCCCATGGAACATGGGAAGCCAACATGACTCAACCAGAGCCCAATGTTGCCATTTTGCATGGTGACAATAGAGGTTTGAATGCCTTCTGGTCCCATTCTTTTGTGGAAGTTGAGCCCCTGAAGGAGGCTCTGTGGGACAGTGTCCTGCTGGGCCCTGCCCATGGAAACCAGCTGCCTCCAGAGCTGCTGGAGTGTTGTTCCCTTGAGCGGCGTGGCAATGCTTCCTAACTTCAAGAAACCATGGAATGAAAAAAAAACCTTCAGAAAACCCTGGAACCTTCTTCCAATGGAGAAGTTTCATCGTTTGCTCGAAGTGGACTCGGTTGAGATGCTCTCGGGCAAGACATTGGGAGCAGATGTCAGCAGATCTGTGACTGTACTCAATCAGAACTTGTCTGGAGAGCTGCAAGGGCAGCAGGCGAGCAAGGAGAGACGTGGCAGACGGTGCTGTCAGTGGGGCACGGTGGTGGAGGGCTGTGATGTGGGGCAGTGCTGGAGGGCTGTGGTAGAGAAGATGGGACTGAAGTGGCAGAAGATGTGGAGGAAGAGACAGACGGTGGCAGGGTGTAGCGGGATGTCAATGTGTGTGTGGCTGTGCCTTTGCTTATCGCAGGTGGAAGTGGGACAACCAGGAGCGACCAGGAGCCACTTGATTTTCCAGCCCTGCTGGGGGAAACGCTGTGATACCCCCCTCTCCTTCGAAACCAAGCTGGGCTGATGATACCCCAACCACCCAAGACAGCTCCCGCTTTGCTCCTTGCTGAAAGGGCTCCATTTCTGTTACTTCAGCCTCTGCTGTTTCCTTTTTTCCTAGCCCGTGCTATACCCTTCCACTGTAGCACTTGGGAACAGCCCCAGAGCAGCAGCCGCCACCGCCACAGAGTCACAAGATGGTGGCAGAGGGCTGTGTGTGAAATGGCGTCCGGGAGCCTGTGGGGAGGGAGCCTGGCCGTGTGCCTCGTGCCGGGATTTCAGGAGCAGGTTCCATGGCGCTCGGCTGCTGCCCTCTGCCCGCTCCCAGGGACACGGCAGCCGGGAGCTGGAGCCGCTGCTGGGGGCCAGCCCTTGAGGTCTCATTAATATCCTCAGAGTTTTTATCTGAGAGCGGGGAAACTGATTTCCATGGTTTGAAATGAGCCTCATGTGCATGTGGATGTCACTGTGAAGAGCAGCAGAGGCTGTTGATCCCACCTCTGGAGCGCGTGTTGGTTTCTGTGGACGCGGATATCACGCTTGTACACGTGCCTGTGCTGCTTTTTTGTCTCTGTGTTCTTTCTTTCCTGAATTGTGACTCTGAGCAGAGCCCTCGATGCGCCTTGTTACTTCACACAAAAGACAAAGAAACATTCTACTTTTCCCTCTGCAAAGCTGTCCCGACCGATGTTACGCCTGCAGCATGCCTTGAAATATTACAAAGGCATCGAGCTGCAGATCAAGAGCTGGCTTGAAAAAGAGATGCTGCTTGCTCAAGGCTCAAAAGGCTTGTGGGGTCATTCCTGCTGGGGTGCATTTCTGTTTGGGACAGTGGGATTTGGAATGCTGCCTCACTAAAGTGTGTGTGTTACGTCTTGTCATCCATTTCCAGTTTTCTTTACTTGGATTTCAGATCAAAAGTTGATATTGGAGTGATTAGGCAAAGGTAGTTGAGTGTTTTGGCCACCTAAAATAGTTTGGCCTCTCATTGTTTAGTCGAGGAGCCTGCATTTAACTGAATATTCGGTGTATTAACCCATTTTCACGTCAAGGTAAAAGAAACCCCAAAACCAAACACCTATTTGATGCACTTCTGTTATTTACCACTTGAGAACTGCAGCCTGCCCAGCATTGCTGTGACCCTTTAAGCAGGAACTGCCCCAGCCACATACCTGTATAAGCTCCTTTCTGCTGCTCTGTTGCTGATTGCATTCTTTTTGCAAGGAATGTGATGTCTACTATAACACACAGTGTTACACGTACAACATTTGGTGCTGGCCTCTTTCATACACTGAGTGTCAGATTTTTGAGCCACTGGCCATACCAGGGTGTAGTGGAGAGTCATGCCAGAGCAACTGCTTCCCTTTAATCTAGCAGGATGGTGTCTGGATGCTCCAGCTCCTGTCACACCTCACTCTTACTCTCTATGTGTGAGCCAGATACTCCTAGTAGAGCCTGTGCTGCTGCTATTGCTAATGCTTCTCTTCATGGAACCTTTTTGCTTCTGACTGATGAGCAGGGGATACAAGACAGGGACTTTGAGGCTACATTTTCACCCATGTGTTCAGTGCCTGTCCTGGGAAGAAATTGCTTCTGCTTCAGTGTGCCAGTGCAAGGTGTCTGCTTGGGATGCACAGTTCACACTTGCATTTAGGTGATTCCAAGCCTGTTGTAGTACAGTTAAAATGTAACCTCTTCTTTCTCTACCATCAGTCACTCGGCATCCGAGGAAGCCTCTGGCTCTGACTCTGCAAGCCAGTCTGAAAGCGAGCAGGGCAGCGACTCAAACAGCAGCTCGGAGTCCTCTGAAAGTCAGTCTGAATCTGAAAGTGAATCAACGGGTTCAAAATCCCAGCAGACCCCTCCTGAAACCAAAGAAAAACCGGCCTCTAAGAAGGAAAGGATAGCAGATGTTAAAAAGGTATTGCCCCTGCTGCTCTGCATAGCCCTGTTACCCCTGTACCCACCATCAAAGGGCACACAGCAGGACCTGAATGAGGGTGTCTCCAGTTTCCTTGCCACCTTGCACATTGACCAAATGGCCTCTGGTGTCCTCAGATCACTCGCTGGCTGTTTGATCTGAGTGCCTGTGCCCTGCTGATGTCAGCTTTGTGAGCAGGAGCAGCTCGTGTGTGTGAGAGAACAGCCCCTAGGTAGTGATGGGGCTGACTGGTGCAAATAAGGGGCAGGCACCTTGCCATCAATACATAACTTCGTCCTCTCCCTCCACCTTTCCATTTCTCTCTCCTGTCTCTCCCTCAAGCAGTAAAGCTTCTCTGTGTGATATAATCAGGAGAGTGCTTGTCTAGGATTTGAGCCACCTTGGTTTGTGTCCACCACCGTCTTTCCTCTTTGAAAAACTAATAGATTAAAAAAAAAGAAGGGAAAAAGTTATTGAACTTTTGTTATTTATTGTGACCAGAACGGTGGTTCTTTGTTGTGTTGTTTTATTCTGCAGCTTCCTAGCTACCTCCTAGCAATACCCCTCTCGAGTAGGTTTACCCTCTACCTGTTGCTGCCCAGGAGGAAAAGGAACTGCAGGTGTTTAATGCATGTGGGGGTCCCGTTGGCTGGCGAGCACCTCAGTGCAGAAGCTGTGCCTTGAGTACCTGCTTTACCTGTGGATGGAGGCACCTGAGTAACATAGGGTAGTGTGAGGTGAGAAAGAGTAGCCCAAATACCCATTTGGAGACAGGAACCCGTTGAACTGATTTCACTTGGAGGGAGGAAGGTCAAGTGAAGTCAGTTATTTTGATTTTTGTTTGTTTGTGGTGTGTAACTGTCCTGTTCTTGGCTGGGGTTTGCACTTTGCACAGCTTGCTCCTGAGAGCTGAGCTTAGTGGAGAAAGTTGCTGTTCATGTAAACACTGAGAAGGACAGTGCTTTCAGGCTCCACTCCCCCCAGACCTGCAAGGGTGAAGTGAAGGATTTTGATACCAGCTTCTCCCTCTCACAGATCTCTAGGCTGTTGGCTCAAGGTTGTGGCTAAATCTCCCACATTCAGGCTGGCAAGTCAGGATGCATTTATAAGGCAGTTATGGTAACACCACATTCAAACCTCTGCTTTATTGTTAGGAACTGGGGACTGAAGCAAGTTTTCCTCTGTGGGCTTCTAAGAGCATGTCCCTAACAGTAAACGTGAAAATTATCCTGTGAGGGAGTGTGTCCAGATGCATGGTGATAATTGGCCTGAAGGAAACATGAAAAGGTCAGGGCAACCTCTCATAAGAACGACTCTCACTTAATTTCTCTGTTGTTAATGGGTGTTTTCCTTAGCTGTGTCTAACCTAGGCCTGTTGATACCTGTTCCCCTTGAATAACCAATGCAATTCATTATTATGGTATTGTTTATTTTGTATTTCTGTCTAGAAACACCCTTGAAGGTGAGGCTAATTTGCATTAGGTGCTATTCAGATTCGTCAGGAGAGTCCATCCCTCATCCAAAACCTGTGCCATTTAAAAGATGAAAAGCCAAGTTCTTCAAATGGTTCAGGGAGTATCTTGAGCTTTTATTTCATGTGAATTTATCTCTGTACTCACATCCCCCACAGATCTGCACCTCTGCAGTCTGTCCACTGGCAATGTTATCCTGTTACTCCTTTAACAGCAGCAGAAAACTTGCTGGGCTGCAGCCTTGTGTTTGTTATTCTCTCAATCCCAAGTCACTGCTGCATCTGGCAGTGTATTTTGGTTTCCTTTTCTTGCCAGTGGCTTGCAGAGATACATAAGGACTGAAGAGAGAGAGAGAGAAGCAGAACGAGAATGAATGTGTTTAGAAAACTCTTGAGGATAAGCTCTGCTGAAGGAGAGAGGGATTGTTGGTGTAGGTATTTGAAGGCATGTTGGTTGTTTGTACCTGCCCTGTAAATCCTCTGGTGTCTTGGGTCACCAACACAGCTCTGCATTCACATCCCTCAGGGCATCAGTTCTCATCTCCCTTTTCTCCTGTTCATCCAGCAAGAACGAATACATGTTAATACAAAGTGTTAAACCATTTAGGGCCTGATTACAGCAAACAACACACAACCATTCCCAGAAGATGGCTCTGAACATCCACTTGCCCTGTGCTGCCAAACTGTGTTGACATCGGCACGTCCAGCAGCACCTCTGCCCTGCCTTGCTGAAGGACAGGGTACCCTGCTCCCTTTGCCATCCAGGCTGGACCACACAATTCACTTCTGTAACAGTTGCTGGCGATGTCTTGTCACTGGGCTCATCAGGCAGCTGCTGGGGTTTTGCTTATGGCATGGAATTGTGGTGAAAGCTGTTAGGGAGAGTGAGTGGTCATCTTGAGTTGGTCAGTCCGTTCATTCCACGTGCCAGGCGCTGCCTCCTTCCCTTCAGCACTGTTGCTTGCAGGGGCTGGGCTCTCCTAGTGCTCTATCCTTTGGCTTCAATAAGCTGGAGAGTCACTTGTGTCCTGGTGGAAAGATGGACCACTGTAAAGATAACACTGAGAGAAAACATCCTGCTTTAGGGCATTACCAAATACCCTAAAATAACTATAAGCCTTCAAAGCCAGTGTTTTAAATGCCCACCTACTGGTTGCTCATCCCCTAATGGTTTCATGTTGATTTCTTTTAAAAACATTCACCATCCAACTTCTCTAAAATGTCACAAACAATTGGGGGAGTGAAGCAGGCCTTCTGATGGTCTGTTTATTTTGCAGATGTGGGAAGAGTATCCTGATGTTTATGGGGTTAGGAGGTCAAACCGAAGCAGACAAGAACCGTCACGATTTAATATAAAAGATGAGGTAAGGAGAAAAAGAAAAAAAAACAAAGATGAGGGATTACTGAACATATAAAGCCAGCAAACCCAAAGGTCTCATCTGCACTGAGTCCTAGTTTGGTGTGTGGATGTTGAGCTCGCAGTTGAGGTTGCAGTCCAGCAATTGGATTCGCTTGGCCTGAGACCTCTGGAGTCAACGGGACACTGCATGGGCTGAGATATGCATGTGCTGGGCTGGTTGCTGCAAGTCATGATCTGCTGTAGAAATGTCCTGGAGACAGTGAGTCTGTAAAGAAACCCCCAAAACCAACAAACACAAACCAAAATGTGACACGAATCCAACCAGGAATAAAGGAAACTTCCCATAAAGCATCTCATAACACCAAAGCAGCCATCGTTGCCTGTCCTATCCGTGGGTCTGCGTGTGCTCAGCCTTACAAACCATCACTTTCTTTGGTTGAACACTGGACAGTCTGTCATGCTTCAGCTGGACGTGTCAGTGGTCAGAGCCTGGCAGACAAACCTTGGGATTGTTCCTTTTTTTCAGAAGGTTGTGGTATTTTTAAGACCCACCTGGACACGTTCCTGTGTGCCCTCATCTAGGTGGGACCTGCTTCTGCAGGGGGGTTGGACTGGGTGATCTCTGAAGATCTCTTCCAACTCCTACCATTCTGTGATTCTGTGATTTGTTTCTGAAGCTGTAGGAACTAACTACCCCTTTGTTTGCATCTAACAGGCTTTCTGCACAGAGACATTTCTTTCTGCATTCCATCTCCAGGCCTTCAGGAAGATTGAGTTGTAGCAGAGGGGAAAGAAAACCAGAGAGAGAGACTTAGACTGAAAGTAAAGCTTGAGGCTTAGAGTTAGACACAACAGCATTCAGTTGGGGATCTGAAGATAAGCAAACCAGATTTTCTGGTTTCAGATTTTCCAGTAGGTGCCCTGTTGTGCTCTCTGACCATCAGGATATTTCTCCTTTGCCACCGGAACACACATTTGGAGGCAGGAAGGGCCGTGTGGCAAGCTCAGGTCTCCAACACCTCGCTGCACCCCCCGGGTGCCACCACCCATTCCCCTTTTTCCCCGCCAGACTCCTGTGCTGGATGTCCTGCAGAGCAGCAGGTTAGGAAAAGGCTGGGGCCCATCATTGACAAGCTTTTGTTTTCCTTTTCAAGTTGTGCCAGGGGCAGGCTGGCCGGCCGCCTCTCTGTGCGATGCCCTGGCATGCACTGTGCGGGCGATGTCACCCCCACCACCGGCCTCCGCTGCACACCCCAAGGCCCCAACAGGGGCTTAGGTAAGTCCCACCTTTTTTTTTTTGTTTGTTTTACAATATTACGTGGTTTTGCAAATGTTGTTTTCTTTTTCAAGAGCTTTTCATTTCCTACTACTTGAGGTACGATTCCAAAAAGTTCCGCTTGATTTCTTGGGTTTGAAATCCGAGACGTGAAAACTTTGCTATACCACAAAATATTGTAAACAACAACAAAAAAAAACCCACCCAACCTCCAAACCCCCTCCAAACGACCCCACCACCACCTCCCTGCAAAGGAAAGCCAACATTAACACCATTGGACCATCCCTTTCCCCTCTCTTCTCCCCAAAGCGATGCTGACTGATCCCTGTAGGGCAGCTCCCCACCTGCAGCAGAGATCGGTGGAGGGTGTGACGTGTCAGGAGCACAGTGCTGGGGCCTCGCAGAGAGCAGGAGGAGATGGAAAGTCTTGCTTTTGGAAGACCTTCACGCCAAGAGGGAAGGAAATAGCTCGAGCCTGCACGGGGCTGAGCAGTCCCTGCTGCTGCTGGAGCTGGCGGAAACCCAAGGCGCTTGACACCTCTTAAGATTGCTTTTTGCCTTTACAGGGTTAAGCCTGCTGCCAGTGACCTGTTCTTGTTGCTTGCTGCTTGGGACTTCCAGCACAGTGTCTAGGAGCTTTTAATTTCCTTCCTCCCTCACGCTTCTCTGCAGTGGAGCAAGGGCAGCATTGCCCTGGCAGTGTGGCAGGCGCAGAGCGAGAATCGCCCATCGCTGCTGCCTGCCTGCTGCCCCACAACTCACCCTGCTCGGGGGAGGTAGTTTGGTTCCTGGGACACCATTCCCTCACCAGTCTGTTCTCTGAGACCAGCAGTTGGGGCAGGGTTATTTCTGTGTTAGAAGTGACTACCTTCTGGGAAGTGCCTGGAGGCCAGTGGGCACCTGATGTAAGGTCTCTGAGCTGCAGTCACCGAAGGTGATTACCACAGAATGAATCACAGAATGGTAGAGATTGGAAGGGATCTCTAGAGATCATCTAGTCCAACCCCACTGCAGAGTACAGGGCAGAGGTGCAAATCTCACCCTTGGGCTGATTTGAGCAAGTTGACGCAGAGTTTTGGTTGCATTTGGAGCAGGGAGCGAAAGGGCAGGTTTGCAGAAGAGCTCAGAGCTGCTGAGAGGGCCAGAGCTGCCTCCAGGAATAAGAGCACCTGAGTGTTTCAGTAAAAACAGTACTTGCCTGTGTGTGTTCTTTGCAGTTAATAAATCAGCTTCTGGTTTGAGCCAGGGGAAGTGAGCCATGCAGAGCCAGGTGCCTTTCAGAGTGTTCTGGGGCGATCGAGAAATAAATGTGCCAAAACAGACTCTAAAAAGGATGGTTTTGGATAGGAGCTAGTAATAAATGGCAAGGGGCATCTTTTCTGTGAGAGACCACGAGTCATGCACCAGAGGAGCTCCTAAAATACAGTTGATTTGATTACTGAAAGAAACCCAACTGTTCTCATTTGCATTTTGCTCAATTCTTTACCTCGTGGATTTGCTTGAAAGTTCAAACGCCGCCCGTGTCACTGAGACAGAGAAGTTCAGCAGCCATAAGAAAACAAACCCGGTGAGCTGAGCTTCTACTAGAGCTTGGCTTCTGTTAAGCCTGAAATGAGCAACTCTTCACTTTGGACTTGAGCCTGAAATATTTCTTGCCTCTGTTTAAGCAAGTCTTCATCTCCCCTTGTGGGCACCTGAACTGTGCCGATGGCCTTGAGTCTCCATTTCTCCTGCCCTAGGCAGGACACTGGTAGACAACCTGTAGGACCAGAGCTCTAAAGCTGCTGCTGTGTTGGCTCTGCCTGGTGCTACATATGCAGCATAATTGTGTTT
Source organism: Urocolius indicus (assembly GCA_013401255.1). NCBI lineage: Eukaryota > Metazoa > Chordata > Aves > Coliiformes > Coliidae > Urocolius > Urocolius indicus. The sequence goes on along the minus strand of WBNH01006603.1, from coordinate 43,074 downwards.
TGTACAGTGTTGCTCAATAGCAAAATGGAGTCTAATTAACCTGGTGGAAGTGTGTGCACTTTATGTGCTGGGAGAGAGAAATAATTAGGTTGGGAGGAGTCAACAAGGTGTGGAGAGGGAAGGCTGCTCCCTTCAGCTGCAGCTGGGGAAAGCAAGTTCTAAGAGGCCAGTTCCTAGTCCAGTTGGAAGCAGTGGTGCAGCAATAAGTTGGGCAGGTTCATAGTGTTTGGTAGGGACAGAGAAAACTAGGGAAGGCGAGACATCTTTCCCCTTGGCCACAGCAGGGCCAAGCTGAGCCCAGCGAGTTTTGCCAGTGCTGGTACTTGGGCTCAGGGAGCAAGCAGCCTTGCTGGGCTGACAAAAGCCCTAGTGGGGCCAGGAGATAGATTTTGCCAGCTTAGCTTGTGTCACTCAGGGAAGTGACGTTATGAAGTTGCATGTGATTTCCCAACCGACCTGCTTCCTGATGGTGGTGGGTGACAGGCTGGAGTGCAGACATGACCTCGGTGCGTGGACGTGCTCCCAGCTCCCTGGCTATCATCTGCACTTCCTTCAGTGAGGAATTTCCCAGCAGCCAGAGCCCCTGGGTTGATGTTGGCAATGAGGTGTTACAAGCACAAGCTCTATTTGTGCTGCAGAGGTGCAAGTCTCACCCTTGGGCTGATTTGAGCAAGTCAGCACAAAGTTTTGCAGCCGAGTCCTGTAACATGGATTTAAGCTGAATGAAGAGGTTGCTCAAATGTGCTTATGTTCTGTTTATTTGAAATACCCCTACTGTTATTATTGTATAAAATAGTAGAAAGCAGCTTTCAGCCAGCAGCTGGAACCTGGCACCCCTGGGGTGAGGGTGCCAGGAGGAGTTGTTGTGAGGACACGAGTGGGTGGTAGGTGAGGGAAAAGGGAGGAGAGGCTGAGTCACAGGAGGCTGCACACAGGGCTGCAGGCACAGCACCTCCCAGCACTCGGGCAGGGATGATGTGGGAGCACAAGGCAGGCAGATGACTCAGGCTGGGGACTGGATGTGTCAGAGGAGATAGAAGAGGGGCTTGACACTCAGCCAAAAAAGACAATGGTGTCTTTGACACGTGTAACCCGAAGGCGGTTGAATTGCAGTCACAAGTTACATTCTTCAAGGCAGGAAGAGGTGAGGAAAAGAAGAGCCATTAAGAGACGAGCACTGGCTTTGTGGAGACAGCGACAGAGCAGGGGAAGTGTAGCAGTATTAGGAAAGTGGACACTAGAAACTTGAAAACCAGGATTTTGCCAAAGGAATGAAGTTATTTTCAAAGAGCCATAGGTTGTGTTTGCTTTTGTCCAAACCTCATCTTCTCTGATACAGAGCAGGAGAAAAATCCACCTCTTATTTGTGGCTTACACAAGTAATCAGGCACTGAGGGACAGCTCTCAGAGAACATGCCAAAATTGAAGTGGCAAAGCAGCACCCTTCAGAAAGCGTGTAAGAGGTTAAGAGAGAAAACTGAGGACCTTTAAACTCTGCCTGTCAAAACTGAAACGTGTGGAATGCTTGGCTTGTGTTGCAAGGGGAAACAGGGCTCTCTGTGGTCTCTGACAGTCACTTGCTTCCTGCGTGCTTGGTGTGTGAGACAGGGATTTCATGCACGGCTGTGAAGCAGATGGGTGAGTGCATGTTCATGGTGTGCAAACAGTGCAATAGTCTCACATGTAAATCTGACACCAAACCACAGGGAAATCAGCAAAGCTCCAGTGTTTCAGCACATTTAATGGAAACGCTGAGACAAAGGAGAGGGAAGGTTCTGTTGGTGGAACAGAAGCTGGAAAATGAGAATAAAGGGTGCAGAAAGCAAGCAGAGAGGTGGTCATGGCTCTCCAGAGCCTTGTTTTTGTGTGTGTGTGTGTTGCAGCTCACACTGTTTCACAGAAATCTCATGAGAACAGCTCTTGGTTGTGAGCTTTGCTAGCTGGATCCAGGAGCGTGGTGGGTGTACCAGGAGATGCAAACTGAGGTACCTGTCGTGATAGACAGACATTACCTAGAGCTGAAGCTGAGCACTATGGCAAAAAACAGTGTGAGGCAGAAGATTTCCAGTAAATGTGTAGAGCAAGCAGTCTTGGAGGCTACTCCTGTCTTTTTGATACTCCTTTAGAACTAATCTCTCATGAGTTTCTTTGGGTTTCTCCCTGCTGATGTGTGTTTTCTGGGGGAAGTGTATGAGCTGAAGTCCTCTGTTATCTGTGTGGGAATCTCTTTCTATGGGTGACTAGTTTTTACAAAAATGAGGCTGTGTACAACCAACCTAAAGATTGTTGTTTTTTTTTTTTTTAACCATCTTGGTCTGTAGGAATTAATGACACCCACGTTTAAAATAGTACAGCCAGAAAAATATCTCTGGATGTATTTATCCAGAGAGACTTCCCTGATGGAGATGGGAAGATTTAAGAGGAAGGAAAGCAGCAGGACATGGCTCAGACACATGTTTTAGGGGAAAAAAAACAACAGGGAAGCAAGGACACTCTTCCTTTCCTTATAGGAAGTTGCTCTAATGAAAGCAGAGCTCATAATGCATTTGTGTGGTTATGAAGGTTTCTTCAGTCACAGAAACTAAGGCAGAGGGCCTCTGGGTATTGCAGGATTCCTGCTGACATGGCAAGTAGAGGTGCTCACAGAAGTGTATTTAGCCACTGCACTTTCGGTTAAAAGCCTGGTACAACACCTAAGCCTTAGCACTGTGCCAGGCCCTGAAGGTGCTGCCCAGGAAGCACAAAGTCAGGCTGCTGCTTGATAGCTGAGCACCAGGCAGGAGCAATGCTCGCCTTGCTCTGTGGGCAGAGGGAGCAGCAGCTGAGCCACCCTCTCTGTTCTTCTCTCTGGGGTATGTGTTGCCTCCAGTGGTGAGCAGTGCAAGGTTTGGTGGGTTAAATTCACCCTGTGGATTTGCAGCCCATGGAGTGGTTCACACACTGCAGCTCTGCCACTGCTGACATGGTGTCTGCTGAGTGTTACAGGCTGATGCTGAGGGGTAGGTGGTTCAAGACCACATGCATCCTGGGCTCAGGGGCTCCAGGATGGACCTTGCAGAAAGGCTGAAGAGCTCTACTGAGTTACTTTCTTCACACTGAGAGCACAGCATCAGTAACATTGCAGAGGAGCCGTGCTGGGGTGCTGACTGCTCCCCTGCAGCCCTGTGGCACCAGTGCTGCATGGAGGAGCAGTCGGGCTGCAGCCCAGCTCAGAGCCCCTGCATGCATTTCAGTTGCAGCCTTGAGGAGACAATCCAGAACAAAGCCTACAACCTGATTTTCTTTCTTTTCAATTAAAGGCAAGTAGTGAATCTGAAAATGAGAGCCCCAAAAGAAGAGGCCAGAAGCAAATGAGGAAAAGGTAAGTTTCTAGGGAACAGGTTTGGAGTGATGGTGCTTGCTTTTGGTTTACCTTTCAGCTGGTAGGATGGGGTTGTTTGACAGGTGTTGGCAACATGGACAGCTTGTAAAATCAATTATTGAATGTTTGTTTCCAAAAAGAATGTTTCCAGCTTAAGATGAGTGTAATTTAAGTATGAATATGGATCTACAGATGGGTGCAACTTTTCCAGCTTATCTTCTGTTGGTATTTTCCGACTTCACCTGTGATAGAAGCTGAACAGAGTCAGGTTCACTTTCTGCTGTCAGCCTTTCACTTCTTCATCAGGTTACTTCTTCAGAGACACTGAAAAGCAGCTTAATCCCTCCTCCTGCCACCTTTTTGATTAACAGATAATAAAAAGCCAAATGGTTTTAATCTTTTATAACCCTCTGCTAATACAAAAGAACTTCCATGAAGGGTTGTTTTAGATGCCTGATCACTGTGACTGAGTTCACTTACAGTCATGTTTTGCTGCCTTTTTCCATCTAATAAGTACCTTTTAGTTTTTCCGAACACTGAAGTGAATTGAACTCCAAGCTGCCTGGAGTAAAGCACAGCCCTGGGATCCTTCTCCCTTTCTCCTCTCTCTTGTCTTGAAGTTTTTCATTCAGTTGTACATAGCAGTGCAGGAGGGAAGGTAATAAAGTACAGGGAGGACTGTGGTAGTATGAATCTCACCTGGAGGGGAGAGATCCCCTTGGAGAGAGGAGAGACTCCCTCAAAGAGAATTTTGGAGCTGCAGCTTTGCTCTGAATTGCCAACAGAGAATGTGCTTCCTTTTACTAATGGTATGGTATGATTTGGCTTTGCCCTTGGAAGCTTTAATTGCCTGAATGTAGATGACAGGAGACTTTTTGCTCCACTTGCTGGGCTACAAGGACATCATGTGGGAATGTGTGTGTTGGGACTCAGAATCTGTAAGAGAAGGCGGGTGCTGCTTGTGAGATTGACCCAGCTCACTCAGAAATGCAGGAGTGGAAAAAAAAAGAAACAAATCACTGTTGTAGTATGTGTTGAGCCACTCTCCTTCAGGATAGACTGGCACTGTGTGAACCTAGAAGCACCTAAACACCTAAAAGCAGGGAATCACACCATAAAATCCCCCGTGCATTGCACTGAACCACCAAGGGTGCAGTTTTGAACCACTTCTCACAGTTCTGGCCTGCTAGTATTAACCTATTGGCTGTCTGCTTAGCCAAGTGTTTGTGCTGGAATGTGATTGCACTTCATGGCCTGCGTTTCTGATTGTAGAAATAAATGGAAAAGAGAGGTCTCTGGTGAAGAAGAGGATGAAGATGGAGGGGAGCAAGGCACCAGTGGAGAGAGTGAGCCTGAACGGAAGAAGATCAAAGCAAGGAGACCTGCCCAGAGGAGGTAAGGGCTGCTTGGTTCAGTCTGTCTCTGTCTGTATAAGTTTTGTTTCTGCCTGTGGTGACTGGAAAAGGAATATCTTACTTGCCACTAACAAACTTTTATCTTTTTTTCTGCAATGTTACCCTTGTTAATGGCTTAGTAAACTTAGGACCCAGTTCCACACTCTGTCCTGCCCATTTCCTGCTCCAGGGACTGTTGCAGTGGTTTCCATGGTAGTTGGAGCAGATGAAATCCCTCAGAGTCCAATATTTGAGATTCCTGCTTTCTTAAGGACTTACTCAAATGAATGTTTCTGTAAAACATGCTGTATTATGGCTTTATTCATTCTTATTTTAGAACAATGGCCAAAACCAGTGTTAAAAAGCCTCACAAACCCCAGCGTGGGAAGAAGAGAAGGAGACCAGACTCATCTGAAGATGATGATGACGATGAGGATGATGAGACTCCCAAGAGGCAAACCCAACGGAGGGCAGCCAAAAATGTCAGGTATCAGGAAGTGTGTGCTTGCTTAATGATGAGAGCTGTGGGCTAGGGAAGGGGAGGCACCCCAAATTCCCTGCCCTAGACACTGGCTCCCTGTGTGATCCTGCAGGAGAGAGTCCCTCTGTGCTGCAGGGGTCTGTTGGCTGAGGTGGGGTTCTCCTGATGCTGGGAATGTCTGACTTCTCTTTACCTTGTTTTGCCATCTGGAAAGGAGGGAGTGTGTACCAGTCCTTCTTAGAGAGAAGTGTGGGAACACTTGCATAAAGCACTCTAAAATGAGATTAAGGATTACAAATAATAGATTAAAATGAGTAAAATGAGCTGTGCTGGCTCAGACCAGTTGCCTGAGAGTGGCCAATGGATAATGCCTTGAGACAGAGCATTGAGCTATGGTGGAGGTAAAGCATTATCCATTCCCCTTCACATTTTTACCAGCCCTAATAAGGGACTTGTGAAGAGTCAGCAAAAGTGTATTTTTTGTTGGTTAAAAGCTCATCAGAAGCTGAGAAGTGCAGTTCCCAGGGCAGTGCAGTCACCCATGCAGCCTTTCAATGCTCTGTGAGGGTGAGAGAGCCCTGGCACAGGCTGCCCAGAGGGATTGTGGAGTCTCCTTCCTTGGAGGTCTTCAAGACCCTCCTGGACATGATCCTGTGTGACCTGATCTAGGTGAACCTGCTTCTGCAGGGAGGTTGGACTAGATGATCTCTAAAGGTCCCTTCCAACCCCTGCCATTCAATGATATTGCACAAAATCTGATGATGCCTCTATTGTTAAACATCAAATAATCTTTCACTGGGTAGAGGAGACTTTCTCTGTTGATGGTCTTGCTTCTGCTGCAGTGATTGCTCCATCTCCTTGTGAACCCTCTGCTCAGAAAAAGAGTGCAACTGGTAAAGTGTAACTGTCTGAGAGTCTCAGGGAAAATTACTGAATGGCTAACTTAAGTAGTACAGATGCTGAAGGTGCACTGAACCCCAGGATAAATGCTGGAGAAGGCTGGCTCTGCCATGCCGTGTGTTTCTGGACTGGTAAGAGTCAAGGGCTTTTATAGCAGTTTGGTTTTGATCTTGTTCAGTTACAAAGAAGATGATGATTTTGAGACGGATTCTGATGACCTGATAGAGATGACTGGGGAAGGAGCTGATGAACAGCAAGACAACAGTGAAACTATTGAGAAAGTCTTGGACATCAGGCTTGGCAAAAAAGGAGGTGAGTATTTCTGGAAAAGGCCTTTATTTTTTTATATGGGCCATGTGCACCCACAGTTTCTCTTGAGCTGGTGCAAAGTGGAGCTGAGGGTTGTTTCAGTGCTCTTCAGCCTTTCCTCAGTGCCTCTTATTTATGCCTTCTAGCAGGTTTTGTAAAATGTAGTATTGAAAAACCTAAAATGTCAAGTTTATGTGCTTGGCAGCTTTCATTTAGCCTGCACACATTTGAACACACACCATTGTTCTGCAATCCTTGCTTTTCTTTCCTTTGAAATATCAAATAGATTTTCCAGTTGAGTCAGTTTTTATAGCTCCATTGACAAAGCCATAATGAAACTAAAGCTGATGTTTTGTCCTCATAGCCTTATAAAAATGTTTTTGTAAAACTGAATGGTTGTGAAGATTTTCAAGAGGCCTTTGAATTATCCTTAAAGAAAAAGCATTTATGGTAGAGAGATTTAAGGAGATGTTGATGTGTGGAAAGCTTTTGTGTGCTTGTCGTGTTGGGCTGCTGAATCTGTAGGCAATTCTTTGTGCTGTCACAAATGATGTAGCTGAAAAATGACTCTGCTCTAATGCAGTTCATGTGCAGTCCCTGATAACGAAAGGTACTGACTGCAGCCTGGTTTCTTTTGCAGCCACTGGTGCTTCCACCACAGTGTATGCAACTGAAGCCAACGGCAACCCAAGCGCTGACTTTGATCCAGAAAAGGATGAGGGAGAAGTTCAGTACCTGATCAAATGGAAAGGCTGGTCATACATCCACAGCACGTGGGAGAGTGAGGAGTCCCTCCAGCAGCAGAAAGTGAAGGGCCTGAAGAAGCTAGAAAACTTCAAGAAAAAAGAGGAAGAGATCAAGCAATGGTATGCTTTCCTTCAACCAGGGATTTGGCCTTGGGCAAATCTTTTTGAAGCCAGAGGTTTGCAGAATCATGACTGAAAACATTTGACTACTTCTTCTTGAACAAAGTGTTTCATCCAGAGCAATTGTTTTTGGTGCACAGCACTCATGTCTCTCTTTGCCCCCCCCCCATAGAAATGGTATCTGTGGCTGTGGTTTGGAAAGAGAGAGACACACATATAAAATCCACAACATTGCTACTTGTAAGGCTTAAGAATTGGGGCAACTGACAACAAAATAATGGTGCAGAGATTCACCTGGCCCAGGAGGTGACATGAGAGCTCCTCATGTTAATCATGGGCTTGTCTGGATGCAAGTTTTGCATCAGTCTGCCCTCCCCAGGCAATTTGTTGTTTCCAGAGTGATCAAGCTGCAATAGCAGCTCCCATCTCTGCTCCATTCTGCTTTTGAGACTGATCTTTGCAGCAGAAAAAGGTGCCATGTAAGAGGGAGACAGTATGAACACCTAAGACATTTGCTTCTCAGTGATGATTTAGAATTGTAGGAAGCTTTAAGAAACATATAAATATAAGCATTAGTCTGCTTGAAAGACTTGTCTGAATGAGAGAACCATACAGGAAAGCAGCATTTCTCTATGTGGCCTCCATGAGAATTGTGACAGAGGCATTATAGTGGTTTTTTTTTGGTTTGGATTTTTTTTGCATCTAGGTTGGGCAAAGTATCACCTGAAGATGTAGAATATTTCAACTGCCAACAAGAGCTCGCTTCAGAGCTGAACAAACAGTATCAAATAGTGGAGAGAGTAATTGGTAAGTGGACCCTACGCTTTTGTAAAGCAGTGAACTGAGACGTGGGAAATTTAATCCACAACAGGAGAAGGAGTGTACTGCTGTCCCTTCTTCCCTATACTCCAGTATCTCTGGAGAAAAAGAGCCCTGATGTTAAATGCATTTCAGTGTGTGAAGTTGAGGGATGTGAGCAGTAGAAGTCCAGGTTTACAGAACTGTACTTACAAGCAATACAAATCAGTCAGTCTCCCTACTCCATATCTCCTGGTATATGGAATGATATGCTGAAGTTGCTGCTGCTGAAGCTCTTTGATTTCAGCCCTTTTGGATGCAAGGTGTTTGTCCAACGCAGCAGTACAGACCAGGCTTTTGTGAGGGCTGCTCTCCATGATGTGGCTGAGGATGTTGTTAGGCAGCTCAGGGCTTAAGGTTTTCACGATTACCTCTTCAAAAATGAGTTCTAGACCTACTGCAAGCACTTCAGTACAATCAGTCGTGTCAGTCAGAGGTGCTGGCATCCAGGTGCTTTGGGAATTGGTTTGGAGAACTCTTTAGCCTGTTTCCAGTAGGGTTTCCTGGGTGTGTGGCAGTGCCAGCCCTCCCTGCTCCCTCTGCTGGCAGCTGTCCTTCTGACCTTTCCTTCCCTTCTCTCTCCAAACACAGCTGTCAAGACCAGCAAGTCTGTAACGGGACACACAGATTTCCCAGGTAAAGGAGCAGTTTTGGTCCCTCTAATTTTCTCTTGCTAGCCAAGACCTGTCTTGTGGTTGCAGTGGTGGCTCAGACTGCCCCTGTGAACCACGCTTGTGGTTCAGCCACAGAACCACAGTTGCTGAGATTTGGGCTTTCTTTTTTGTGCATGTTTTGCAGCAAACAGTCGCAAAACATCCTCAAACGACCCCGAATACCTTTGTAAATGGATGGGGCTGCCTTATGCTGAGTGCAGCTGGGAAGATGAGGCTTTGATAAGCAAGAAGTTTCAGCACTGCATCGACAGCTTCAACAATCGCAACAACTCCAAAACCATTCCTACTCGGGACTGCAAGGTTGGCTTCCTTCAATTCTCTCCTCTTACTGGGTTTCTCCAGGCTGGGTGATGACACAAGCAGTGGGAATGTGAAGTTTTGTCAGTGTAAAGGTCAGAGAACGTTTTCCCATCCTCCCACCAGCGTCAGGATGGTTGGTTGTTGTTCCCGTGCTATACTTTAGGCAGAACCCCCTTTTGGCTTCGTTTGCTCTGTGCACAGTGAGAACATTCTGTCCCCCTGGGGAGTGGGAGGCTTGCTTAATCCTTGCAAAGTGCCTCCTCCTTGGAACATGCTGCAGCAGCAGCAATGCAAAGTTTTCATGTCAGTTGGATGAAAAAACAGCACACCTGGGAAAAGAGAAAACCTGCAAGATGCTGATGTGGTGGAGGAGAGGGACAGAGGTAGCGGGACAAGAAACAAACAAGAGGATAAGAAAGAGGCTGGAGCTTGTTCCATCTTGTGTGCATTACACAGAGCTTACTGCACTCTTGGGGGAACTCACAGAACCAGAGAACAGCAGGCAAAACATAGCACTGCAGAGTGGTTTCCTGAACTGCAGACATAAACACTGCCTAGAAAAACGTGGATAGGCTTCAACCAAGGACCAGATGTATGCTCAGTATTGAATTTTCCACCTGACTCGTGTCTTTTTCTTCAGTGGGCTTACAGCATCATCTTTTGCAGGTGTTGAAGCAGAGGCCAAGGTTTGTTGCCTTGAAGAAGCAGCCTTCCTACATTGGTGGGGAGAACCTGGAGCTGCGGGATTACCAGCTGGAGGGCCTCAACTGGCTGGCTCACTCGTGGTGCAAGTACGTACAGATGCCCTGCCACATTCATTTTGTCACCTAGATTTTTGTCCCAGAAGGACTTGCCCCTCTTGCTTTCAAGTGAGGTTTTTACTTGTCCTTCTCCTGCAGCTTGAAAGATTTCAAATGGCGTCTGCATTGCAGGCACCACAAGCAGGAACTAAAGATATTGGGCCTTTTCACAAGCTGGATTTGACTACTGTGTGAGCCTAGTGCATGTCAGCCCTCATTTTCCACTGCCCTACCTGAAAAAAGGGTTTCTGGCCCTGCATGCCTACACACTTGCTTACACACTTGTTGAAGTCTTTGAGAAATGCCCTCCAGACATCCTAGGGCAAGTGGAAATGGACTTAGGACAAGAGGAAATTGCCTCAAGTTGCACCAGGGGGATTTAGGTTGGACATCAGGAAGAAGATTTTCCCTGAGAGGGTTATTAGACACTGTCCCCAGGGAGGTGAGGGAGTCCCCATCCCTGGAGAGATGTAAAAGCCATGTAGCTGGGGCACTGAGTGACATGGATTAGTGATGGGCTTGGCAGTGTGAGGGGAGGGATTGGACTCGATGACCTTAAAGGTCTTTTCCAACCAAAACTATGATTAAAAATGAGGCCACTGACTCTCCTCTCCCTTTACCTTTGTCCTCACTTTTCGTTTTGGAGTGATTATTGTCCATTCATTTTGCAAGTTATTGTGGCCCATAGAGTCTGGATGTCCCTGGCATCCACTTGGAAGTGTTCAGATAACTGCTTTTGCAGTGCTCCTTTTCTGTCCCTGCTGTGGGTTGCTGTTCATGCCTGGTGCAAAGCAAATTAGTTGTGGTGGAAACACACAGACAAGATTTGTGTTTGTTCTGTTCCTTTGCAGGAACAACAGTGTGATCCTGGCTGATGAAATGGGCTTGGGCAAGACCATCCAGACAATATCATTCCTGTCTTACCTCTTCCATCAGCACCAGCTGTATGGCCCTTTTCTGGTGGTGGTGCCCTTGTCCACTCTCACCTCGTGGCAGAGAGAGTTTGAAGTGTGGGCACCTGAGATAAACGTGGTGGTTTACATCGGAGACTTGATGAGCAGAAACATGGTGTGTCATCGGAAAGCCAGGGATGTGGGCTTGGGTGGAAGTGCTGGGTGCAGAGCAGTAGCTGCTGTGTGGCATGTGTGTCACATTCTGCTGGAGAGGCTGATGGGCAGCACTGGGCAGGGCTGCAGGCAACCAGAGCTCGTGTAGCTGAGCTCTGGGGTGTAATTCACTGCTGCAGACACGTTATTTGCCCTCTTAGAGTGTGCACAGGAGTGCTGGCTTCTCTCAGAGCGTCTGGAAAGCACCTACTGCAGTGGGCTGAAGCATCCTGCAGTGGGGAGTGTAGCAGTGTAAAAGTGCCTAGCTCCTGTGTTTCGAATTACTCAGATGACAAAGCACACAAATGTTGTGAGTGCAATGGTGTCAGCAGTGAGATGAGGGTGCTGTCACAACAGCAAGTTGTTTTGACCTTTGGTACCTGTGCAAGAGCAGTTGGGCCATGTGTGCCCTGAAACAAGCTGCTCCTTGGGCAGCCTGAGCTTATCAAATGGCACCTTGAACAACAGGGTTATAGATTTGGTTGGAGTCTCTGGCTGTAGCTACACTAAAACAATGATCAGTAACTCTTTCCTTTCACTGCCATTGGTTGACATTTGTCTCCTCTCACAGATACGTGAATATGAGTGGATCCACTCTCAGTCTAAAAGGTTAAAATTCAATGCACTTATCACAACATATGAGATCCTCCTCAAGGATAAGGTGAGTAATGGTCCAAGGATGGTTTTATTTAGACTTTCTCTTGCTTGTAAAGAGGGAGGCCAGCTCCCATATAGTGGGTTTCACATCTTTTCTCTGTGGTGATGGAGAACATAGAGCTGCTATTTGCTTCTGCTTGCCAGTAACAAGGAGGGAATGTGAGACACTCAATAGTGTCTTCATTCTTGTACTGCACAGCACTGTTACTCTTTTTACTTGTAGATACCAGGAAGGGCAGAAGCTAGATTTTACTTGGTTTAATTTAGGCAAACTGGAATGACAAAACATGACAGTGAAGTGCTGGTCACAGTATCTGCATTTTTAGACTTAGGAGAAATCTGTCAAGCTTAGGAGAGGCTCATCAGCCTCATCAGTGCATCAACAAGTCCTGGCAGAAACCAGAAAGCTTAACACTAATGCAGGGAAAACATGGAAACCAAACCTCTCACATTCCTTTAACTTCATAGGTTTTCTTTTGCTCTTCTCTAGTGGGACCAGTGCTACCACAGAGCCCTGGGACCATAGAGAAAGGGAGAAATAGGGGACTGGCAGTGGACTCTGCCTTCTGGGTAAAGCAGAAGTGGATTAAAATAGATGTAGTTGCTGAAAGGAGCTTCAGCTATGGCAGGAGCACTGTACAGCATGGCTGGAGGACAAAACTAGAGTAGGCATCTTGGTCCTAAGATTTTGTTAGCATGAAGTTCTTCCGAGCCCAACTCCTTTGGTGATGGGCACAGCACTGGGCTGGGGCAGGACATCCTGGAAAGCTTCCTGGCCATGGAGAGAGGCATGTGTGTGGTGGTGGGGCTTGGCTAACCCAACATCATCTTGAGGCCTGTTTTATTTTTTCTTCTCTTCCTCCAGGCTGTTCTGGGGAGCATTAACTGGGCCTTTCTTGGTGTGGATGAAGCCCATCGGCTGAAAAATGATGACTCTTTGCTGTACAAAACATTGATTGATTTCAAGTCCAACCACAGGCTGCTGATCACTGGCACCCCGCTTCAAAACTCACTCAAAGAGCTCTGGTCCCTGCTGCATTTCATCATGCCAGAGAAGTAAGTCTCCTTTTGAGCCTTGAAAAAATACCTCTGTGTCCATTCTTGTCTGTGAAAGAGACACGAGGGAGGGCAGAATGGCAGAGATCCCTGAATGAAGTTCAGCGGAGCGGGAGCAACGAAAGGGGAACAGATACTTTGAGGGGAAAATCAGAGGTTAAATGACTAACAGAAGGAGTATTTCTGGCAGCAAATTGAATGGAGGAACCTAATAAATGCCTTTCAAATCTGTTACTGTCTTAGAGCCACCTCTGAAGAGCTAAACTTGTTTTAAGCAATCATCTGGAGCATTTCTGAGGTTTCCACTACGTTGTGGTTCAGCCGCCCTCGCCAACTGTTTTATGGCAGCCTCTGAGAGTGTTGCTCAAGGCTGGTGCTGTCTGGCTGATTGTTCACTTGTCCACATTGTAACAAATGCTTGGGTTTCGTGAAAACAAACTGGCACTGGTGTGTTGCTGAGGCTCAGACAAGCATGCCTCAAAACTCACTGGAATTGTTTGGATAGCAAAAAGAGCCGGCCCCCAAATTATTTTGTTTTGGGTCATAGAAAGCAGGAAAGGAAAGGTTTTGAGGTCTCCCAAGTGGAGGAGGAGAGCAGATCTCCACATTTAGAGAGCCTTAGGAACAGTGTAAAATGTAGTCCAGTTGTCCAAGCCCTGCCTAGGGGAGGGCACAGCACTGTAGGAAGTTTGAGTAAATGCCAGCAGGAGACAGCCAAGCAGAACAGTGGAAAACCTGGGATTTTGAGTGCTGGGAATCAGTGTGGAGCTCAAAGCTAAGACGTTAGGAAGGCACCTAAGCCCAGAGAGCTTCCAGCTTTGCCACCAGTCTGTTAGCCAAAGCTGAGTGAACTTTTTATCCTTCACTGCATCTCCTGTCTTGTGCAGTGGGGGCGTATCTGATGGATACCGTTTGTTACAAGAAGACAGGAGCTATTCTGACCCCTCTCTGCTCCTTTTTTCTGTTGCTAGGTTTGAGTTCTGGGAAGATTTTGAAGAGGATCATGGGAAAGGTAGAGAGAACGGCTACCAGAGCCTTCATAAAGTCCTGGAGCCATTTCTCCTACGCAGAGTGAAGAAGGATGTGGAGAAATCTTTGCCAGCCAAAGTGGAGCAGATCCTGCGGGTGGAAATGTCTGCTTTGCAGAAACAGTATTACAAGTGAGTCATCTGTTCAATTACTGGGAGTGCCAGCAGAAATGGGTACATCCTCCTGTGTGCCTTGGGAATGTGCTTCAGTATACTGTGTCCTTCAGAATGAAGGGTGACAGCCATCACCTGTAGCACCAGGAGCTTCCCAGGAGGAATCTGAGCCAGGGTAGTTGGATCTCTCCTTCTAAAAAAAGCATCTCCAGACCACTATGAGGGAGTGAAACTCCCCACAAAATTGAGATGCTGTTTAATATTAAACCATGTCAAAAGAAAGGTGAGATCAGGATGTCTAGTGAGGATGTGGCAGCATGCTATGGAAGAGGTGGAGAGAGAGGGAGGGAGCAGAATGATGCATGAACAAGATGTCCCTGAAGGTTTTGTTCCTCCAGTATGACTCCAGTATGCTCACTCTGCACCATGAAATGATGTGGACTTTCATTTTCCTGCCTGCAGGTGGATTTTGACAAGAAACTACAAAGCTCTGTCAAAGGGAACAAGGGGGAGTACATCTGGCTTCCTGAACATTGTGATGGAGTTGAAAAAGTGTTGCAACCACTGCTACCTTATCAAACCTCCTGAGGAGAATGAGAGAGAGAATGGCCTTGAGACCCTGCAGGTGGGCAGTGTCTTTGGTTTTTCTTACCTTTCCCCTTTCCTCCCACCAAGATAAGATATGGCGAAGCTTAAGCTTCTGCCACTTCTCCATTAGAAACAGTCCTCACAGCTGAGGCACTGAATCTTTTGCCCTCCCCTTCCACTGCAGGCAACTTTTTGTGGCCATCTAGAGTGCAATGCAATAAGATCCGTCTTGTGTGATTCATTTTGTGTGCAGCCTCTGCTCTGTAAATCCAGATGATTTGATTTATAAATGTGTGAGAGAAGCATGACCCCAAAAGAAACAGATCTCTGCACGTCTCTGTGTAGCATGTGTAAGGGTAAAGCTGGAAAACATCAGCTGGAATGATGGTTCCTTCTTCAGTCTCTCATCAGGAGCAGTGGAAAGTTAATTCTCTTGGACAAGCTGCTGACCAGATTGAGGGAGAGAGGCAACAGAGTGCTGATCTTCTCCCAGATGGTGAGGATGCTGGACATCTTGGCAGAGTACCTGACTATCAAACACTACCCTTTTCAGGTGAGAAACGTCAGCATGGGAAGCAGTGGGGTGCCTTTGTAAACTGCAGAAAACACATAAGGAGTCTGGGCAATAAAAGTCACCCAGTTCCCTGGGGGTTGATGGCTGGGAGTACTGGAATACACTGGGAAGCCCCTTGTGTTAGTGTGGCCCCATCTCTGCAAAACACCTCCTCTGGCTGGCCCCCAGTTTGCTATGATAAACCCTGAGGAGCAGATAGCAAGTGCAGAGAGCCAGGCTGCGACCTGGAACGAGAGCTGCAGTGTCACCCACTGCCTGAGCATCCCCCTCCTGCCTTCACCACGCAGCGGGCTGAGGCAGCGCCGGAGTTTTCATGATTAAAAGCTGCAGGCAGGGAAAGAGGCTGGAGGGCTCCAGAACCGGGTTGCAGCAGTTCCTCAGGGCTCCTTTACCTTCTTTCTTTTCTCATTATTGTTGAATTTTTTCCAGCGTTTGGACGGCTCGATCAAAGGGGAGATCCGAAAACAGGCGCTGGACCACTTCAACGCCGAGGGCTCCGAGGTACCCGGGGGCTGGCTGCTCTGCCTCGGGGCTGGGGGCTGGGAGGAGGGGGCTGCTCAGCAGCGGCCACTGCTGGCCCAGCCGCGCTTCTGTTCTCAGCACCCCAGAGACTGTGAAAGACACAGAAACAGCAGGTTTTGCAACTACCCGGTATTGCTTATTTGAAACCTCCCACAGTTAAAGAACAGAGCTGCAGGTCACATCTCCAGAAAGTCCCAGAGAGGCTGGGAAGAGGCAGAACTTAGCAGTTCTCTCCCTGTGGTCTGGGGAATGGGGCAGCTGAGGAATGATTTTATTAAGTGGATTAAGAAGAGTGTGGGTGTATTAAGGGTATGTTAAGAAGGGTGTGGGCTGCAAGTTGAGGGAGGTTCTCTTCCCCCTCTACCCTGGTGAGGCCTCATCTGCAGTCCTGTATCCAGTTCAAGAGGGACAGGGAACTGCTGGAGAAAGTCCAGCACAGGGTTACCAAGATGATCAAGGGACAGCAGCATCTTCCTTATGAAGAAAGGCTGTGGGAACTGGGGCTTTTTAGCCTGGAGAAGGCTGAGAGGGGATCGGGGATCTCATCAATGCTTACAAGTACCTAAAGGGTAGATGTCAGGAGGATGGGGTGACACTTTTTTCTGTGGTGCCCAGTGACAGGACAAGTGTTCATGGACATGAGCTGGGACACAAAAAGTTCCACTTAAACACAAGGAAAAACTTGTTTGGTGCTGAGGTGAGAGAGCCCTGGCCCAAGCTGCCCATGGAGGGTGTGGAGGCTCCTGCTCTGGAGGTTTCCAAACCCACTTGGACATGTTCCTGTGCCCCCTGATCGAGGGAAACCTGCTTTAGCAAAGAGCTGGACTGGATGATCTCTAGAGGTCCCTTCCAGCCCCCACCATTGTGTGATTCTGTGATTTCCCCAATGTGAAGCTGGTTTTGCATATGAAATGACAGAGGCAAAGGGGGCACTTTACATGTCAGCAGGCAGTGGAGTCTGGTGTTGGATCTGAAAGTCTCCAGTGCCTCCGTCCCAAACATCTCATCTGGGCTTGTTGACTCACAGTGATTGGTGCAAGGCACTTGTTTTGTTCCATGCTCAACCCAGCTGTGAGGAATACCTTTCCTTACTCCAGAATTCTGCACTGGATGGGAGATTCTTAACTGACACAGGAGATACAGTTAGGTGGGAAAGGAGCAGGAGTGCCCACAGTGCCCTTTCCTCTCTGCTGAGGGCATCCATGGGGGGCTCAGGCATCCTCACTCTAACCTGGCACCTGATGCCCTTGGGCAGTGACTCAGCCTGTGTTAGTTCCTAATCTCACCTCTAGCATGCTTCAGACAATAAAACCCATGTGTCTGCTGGTGCCTTTGTTGGGAGTCTGGTGGTCTGACCTTCTACAGCAACTCCCAGGTGCTCTTGCCCTGAGCTGTTTGCCTTGCTCTCTCATAAGGGTATGTACTGGGCCCTTTCTGGAGCAGCACACCTTTCCCCTCTGCCAGCACCACCTCCTTGGTGCCTCAGCTTAAAGACCAGTGATACTTAGCCTGTATGAGCAGGGTGTGTGGGAACCTTTTTTTCTGCTCTCTTAAGAACACAGATTGCAACAGAGCCCTGCCTCCCTTTCCTCACACAGCTTTCAAGTCTCCATTACTGTTTGATGTCCACAGCTACAGGCTGTCTAACTCCTGGATGGGTTTCTTTCTTTCCCCCAGGACTTCTGCTTCTTATTGTCGACACGAGCTGGAGGGCTGGGCATTAATTTGGCCTCTGCTGATACTGTTGTTATCTTTGACTCGGACTGGAACCCTCAAAATGATCTTCAGGCTCAGGCTCGGGCTCACCGGATTGGACAGAAGAAGCAGGTCAGAAGAGTTACCCGAGTTGTTTGCTCTGTGGGTTCAGTGTGGGCATCTAAATGGGCTCTCACTTCCTCGGAGCTTCGGAAAACAGGGTCTTTTTGCCCTAGATCCTGACTCCAGAGAGTACTGCCAAGTCAAGGGAAGCTCAATTAAAAGCCAGGCAACAAAAAATGAGCCCAGATTTGCCAGGTGCCAGCTGTTTCCCCTGGCTTTGGAGCCTGGCATGGTTCAAAACCAAGAACCCAACTTGTGGCATCTCTGCTTCTGCAGGGAGGGGTGGACTTGGTGATCTCTAGAGGTCCCTTCCAACCCTACATTCTATGATCCCACTTCTCAGCCTAATGGACTCTGTTCTTCCCTTTCCTGAAAAACTTGGAAAGTAGAACATCCACCTTTGCTGAGGTTGTATTAGATGTGTGAAAAGTTTGACACTAGTTTGGATTTAGAGCGTTTGCTTCAGAAGATTTCTACTCACTTTAGCCACACTGCAGGATCTGTGTCAACCAGCCTCCTTTGAGCTGATCCCCCTGAGACACAGAAAGCTTGGGAGGAGTTTGATTTTACAGAGACACACCTGTGCATGAAGGGGCTGTGTCAGCAGGCTAGTGTCCTGTGAAAGTGGTTTGTCAGAAGAGCATGTGCAGGTCCAGGAAACAGCTCTGTTCTTTCCTTGCCCTTTCAGGTGAACATTTACCGCCTGGTCACTAAGGGTACTGTGGAGGAGGAGATCATTGAGAGGGCGAAGAAGAAGATGGTGCTGGATCACTTGGTGATCCAGCGTATGGACACCACTGGCCGGACTGTTCTGGACAACAACTCTGGGAGATCCAAGTAAGTGCTTGTGTCAGAAGGCAGAGATGTGGCACAACCAGCTTCACCTGCTGCTGTCTCTCTGTGTCTGATTGGTTGGGTATGGGACAGGAGGTTAATGGCAGCTTCCACTCGTTTGGCTTATGCCACCATTCATTTGGACACACCAGAATCAGGATGATCAGAAATAACAAAAGTAGTTTTAATGCATTACCTGTTTTGCCTTCTGGCTTCCTCCCACAGATCATCCTGCTCTGAGGGAGCCTGGTGGGAGTGGAACAACTGCAGTCTGGCAGTGACCTCCGGCTCCCTCTTTCCCCCAGCAGACAGAGTTTATTCCCTTTACAGTAGCTGTCTGTGCTACAGCAGGGAAGAGATGAGTTTAAGAAAGACCTTTTTGTGCTGTTTGGTAGAAAACTTACTTCTTGCTTTAATTAGGAGAAAACTTTGGTATTGTTTTGTTCTGTGGCAGTGTTGACAACAGCTCAAAATACATTTTCCTTCTTGTTTGTTCTTGCAGCTCAAATCCTTTCAACAAAGAGGAGCTGACAGCTATTCTGAAGTTTGGAGCTGAAGATCTCTTCAAGGAGCTCGAAGGGGAAGAGTCAGAGCCTCAGGTAGGTTGAAATTGAAATCACATAGCTGTTTGTTGTCTTCTTCAGGTCTGGTGCGTGTTTGCTGCCTCTCTCTACTTGCCCTGTGTGTAAGAGCAGGTCAGTGTGTGGGGCACATGTGAGTCCAGAGAGCCTTTGGGTGTTGAGGAGAGCCTTGTTGTCAGGGTTAAATAGTACTGGACACCAATAGTGCCTTGGCTCTCAAGCACTCATTAGCTAGTTACAACACAGCCTGCTGAAAGCTTCTCTCCCTGCCCCTTCTGAGCACTTCTTCAGCATCCTTTTTTGGTTGTTTTCATCAGCACAGTGAAGTCAAACAGGTCACTCCCTCCCTCCTCAGCACAGCCTTGTGATGGTTTGGTATCGACTGCTGTGGCTGGTTCTCTTCATGGCCTCAGTAGCAGAGCTTCCCTGAGGCAAACAGTCCACAGTTATTACAGCTCAGTGCCTGGAAGTATTCCCTGCTGCTCAGCCTTGATGTTCCTTTTCTTCTATCACCCTTATTTCTACTCTTTTGGACCACTTGAGATAGTTCATCTCTACCCTTGGTGATGACACCCTGCAGATATTTGCACTTTATTTAGCTCCTATCAGTGTGTGTTTAACTACTGCACTGAGTCTGTTCCCAAAGCCTCTTGTTTCCTGCTGAGCTGGGCACCCTCCACATCATCTCTCTCTTTTCCTGGCTGGTAGGAGATGGACATCGATGAGATATTGCGTCTGGCTGAAACACGAGAGAATGAAGTGTCCACCAGTGCAACCGACGAGCTCCTCTCCCAGTTCAAGGTACAGATTTCCCCCTGGCTCTGTGGTGGGGTGTGGAAATGTGGTTCCCCACATCTCCCCACACGGTGGGAAGATCAATAAGAGACAGGTTAAAGCAGGCCCAGTGAGAGATGACCTGGACGAAGCAGTTTGCCGAGGGCTTGTCATGAGTTCGGTGGCTGGGGGGGATGTGTAGGTATGAATTTCACATGAGTGCTTTTGAAGACTGTGAATGAAATGCAGAATTGCCCAAATTTGGAAACAAAACTGATAACTTAGAGAGGCTCAGCAGTACTTCTTAAACTGCACGTACTTCCTCAAAAGCTGTTAGCCCAAAGACGTGGCAAGGAACCAGGAATGCAGTGACACAGGGATCAATTAGAAAGTAGTTATGGAAATGTTGGCAAAATTCCTCTGGGGAAGGAGTTGAGGCTTAGCAGACAGCTCTGGGGTATTCCTGCCAGGGGAGGGAACTTCTTAAAGTGTTCCTTTGCTTATAAAAGGTGGCCAATTTTGCAACTATGGAGGAGGAAGAGACAGAGCTGGATGAGCGGTCCCAGAAGGACTGGGACGATATCATTCCAGAGGAGCAGAGGAAAAAGGTGGAGGAGGAAGAAAGGCAGAAAGAATTGGAGGAAATCTACATGCTGCCTCGAATCCGGAGCTCAACTAAAAAGGTAATAGCCCATCTTGAGCAGCTGAGAGGCAGGAGGGGAGAGCTGGCACAGGCAACACTCAGGGGAAGCCTTCTTGCCATCTGAGTGCCGCTTTCTCTCCTCCAAAGTTGGTTGTTAGGAGTAAAGCACAGAGGTGGCACGTTGACCTCTTGTTGGCATCACGTGCTGGGCCCATGGCTTGTAGCGCAATGGGAGGGCCCATATTGGAACAACTCACCAGAAAGAATAAAAAGTCTTCAAGGGTATAATGCAGGTTTTGCTGCACTTTATACCATTTTCTGGCTGTTTCTTTTTTTTGGGCTCTCCAGCTCCCTGCTTGAATGTGGCTCTTGCAGGCAAATGAAGTGGTGTCTTCCCAAGTTCTTTTTTTAGGTGATGGGATCTACCCCAATCCAACAGCAAACAGACTGTGCAAAGAAACCATCCTGGGATATGGGACTTTAAGGGGTTATGAGCTGTTCTCTGGGATGAGCTGGGGAAAAACATTGAAGTGAAAACTAGAGAGAAGTATAATTCATATCAAGTGATTCCAGATTCATGTCTGAGGTGTCCTGGTTTACAGAACAGCCTAAGGGACAGTGACACAAACAATGTGTTTTGATGCATCTTACACCTTAAGTAAATCAAAATGCAATTGGGAAACTGCTGGCTAGAAGGCTCTGAAGGGAGAATACCCACCAGACCCTCAGCTAGTAGGTGGAAAGAGCAAAGGTGTGCAGATTCTCTGGGTTGATTGCATGGGCTTCTGCATCTTTAGGAAGAGATGCCGAGGTGTTTTACAATCTGAACGTGAAATAGTGCCTGTGCATGGGAGGGACAGAAAAGGGTGGCAGGTTAGCAGCTGTTAACTGTCTTGCTGTTTCTCTGGTACACACAGGCTCAGACAAATGACAGTGAATCAGATGCAGAAACTAAAAGAAGGCTTCAAAGATCATCTGGATCAGAAAGCGAGACTGATGATACCGATGACGAGAAGAGACCGAAGCGCAGGGGCCGTCCTCGGAGTGTTAGAAAAGACACTGTGGAAGGATTTACTGATGCTGAAATCAGAAGGTCAGTGCTGAGCACTAGAGACAGTTCAGGAAGCAAATACAGAAATGCCAGGCAGGAGGAGAAAACCCCAGATTAATCCAGGAGGTGTTCAGCTGTAAGCATGTTGGTGGTTTAGGTGGAACAGGTTTCCTGGGCCAGCTTCTGCACCTTCGTATAATTCAGTCTGCTCCCAGCTGAGAACTGAAACATTCAGGTCTGTACAGTCCAGGCTGCACTGGGTTGAATTAGTTAAGCTGCAGCAAAGCTGATACCTTCCTAAAATTAATCCTTGTTGTAACTGCCCTTCCTGGGCCAAGTGGATTGAGCTAATTCCATATTGCACGTGAGGTCTTAAGTACCATGAGATATACAGAGCTGGAGAAGCTGAGGACTCTGGCCTTCTGGATATTTTTCTGGCAGTAGTCCTGCTGATTTAAGCTTTAAGTGAAAGACAAGCTCTGGCAAAATAACCCCATGAGGTGCACTGGTCCCCTTGGTCCTGGCAGTTCTGTACCCTCTTCTGCACTGTCCTTCAGGTCAGCTGGGGGCTGAATTCCAGAGCTTTTTTTTCTCCTCCATATCTTTTAACTACTGAGCCTTTCTCAAAGATCTTTGTCTTATGGCTCAGCCCAAAGATGGAAAAGAGGGAGTTGTGAGTTTTCTGTGACTCTGTCTCTGGGTTGATGTATTTTTAAACAGGAGATGGTGAGACTTTTCAGATTGTAGTAGCTGCCCCATATCCAGCCCTGAACCCATAGAGAAGGAAGGAGGTTTTGCAGTGTGAACTGTAGCAGCCATTTAGGTTATTGTTAATGTTGCAGAAAGAGGTTGAAAGAGCACAAGATGAAAAAAAAAAAAGAAGGGAAAAACCAAATTAATTTTAAAGCTGATTTGTAGCATGGAGACTACTGTCAGCACGAGGCACTGTTCAGATGCAGCAACAGTGCCTGACTTTTGCCCTGAAGTTGTGTGTTAGCCATGGCAATGATTTTCACAATAAAAATAAGACATAAAAATAACCATCAGTCCTTGCCTGCAGATCTCTGTGATGGATTGCACCACATTTGGCTCTCCTGTTACTCTTAGAGCCTGAGTGTTAAAATTGCTAATGACATTGATTTAATGCCTCTTTTCTCTTTGGAAAAATGAAGTTAATAATTACCAACATGATGGGAGCCAATGCTTGCTTTCAATATTTTTTTAACACTACAGTCTCTTTCAGGCTTTTTTTTCCCCTCATCTGTCAAAGGTCCAACATTAATAAGAATGTTGTATCCTTCTCCAGCTGAGGGCACAAAACTCTTTGTGAGGGTTAATGGATTAGGCATCCCAGTCCTGTGTGATGCTTAGCTAATCCCTGTGGAATGCCAGGTTGATAATGTGGCAGGCTGGCATTAATATAATCAAGCATGTTTGTGATAGGAGGGCTGGACTGGATGATCTCTAGAGGTCCTTTCCAAGCCCTACCATTCTGTGATTCTATGGTTTTCCTCCTGGCACTTTGGTTCAGTTTCTGTTTGTTTTGGTTTTGCTTAGGTTCATCAAGGCTTACAAGAAGTTTGGACTGCCACTTGAAAGGTGAGTGCCAGCCTGGCGCAAGGGTGTCACAGGGGGGTACACACCTTGCCATGGGTGTTGGATATAGACTCCATGGACAGCACCAAGCCTTGCTGCCCTGTGATCAGACCCAAGCGCTGCCATACACTCCCTCCTGTCTCAGGTGATGGGCACTGGCCGAGAAGCAGCTACAGCAGTGGTGGTACTGGGCTGTACATCATACTGCTGGCAGAGCCTGGCCCTTGGGGCATTTCCACTCTGCCTAGAAAGGAGCAGTAGCAGCTGGCTGAACAGCAAACGCTGCCCAAAACACTTGCCAAGTTTCCTTCATGCATATTAGTTTCAAGATGTATGTGGAGCATCTCTCCCTCACTGCTTTATCCCTCTTGAAGGGGAGAAGGTCACACACTGTCCTTGAGCGTGGGTCTGCAGAGCACTGCATGAGTGCTGTGAGCCAGCATGAGGAGAGGAGGAGGCACACGTACTGGGCCTGGAAAGCTGCAGCCTTTGCTGAGGTCCCAGAGCTGAGGCCTGAGAAATGGCTGTGTTATTTTGAGCTGGTTGTACTCTTCTGTGGTGAAACACAAAGCTGGCCTGTGTGCCTTGATGGTACTAACTTCAGGCAGAAGGGACAGCAGATGGCAGCTTCTGACCATCAAATGGAGTTCATATGGAACTGAGGAAGCATGAAGGAGCACTGGGCAGTCACAGAGTGAGCCTGTGGTGCCCAAGATAGACAGTTCTCACCTTTGCTTTAATGCTAAAAATCCAAGGGATTGGATCGGTTTATACCACATCTGCACTGTGCTGCAGCTGTTAGACCTGAAAAAAGACTAAACCCATGTTGTTTCCTGCACAAACTCAGCTCATGCAGGTTGCATACATTCATACATGTCCAGCATTGACTACTAAAAGCTAGGAAACAGTTGCTCAAAAAGTGACTGAGAGGAGATATGCTGTAGCAAACACAAACTCTTTTTTCCCCTTTCCCAGGCTGGAGTGTATAGCCAGGGATGCTGAGCTGGTGGATAAGTCTGTGGCTGATCTGAAACGGTTGGGGGAACTCATCCACAACAGCTGTGTGTCAGCAATGCAAGAATATGAGGGGCAGCTGAAAGAAAATCCAGGTGAAGGTAAGTAAGAGGGTTGTGTGCTGCTGCTATTATGGTTTTGGGGGCGTTCCATGGAACTGGTGAGAAAAACCATTCCCTTGCTGGACAGGGAGGCATGCCACATTGTGACTGAAAAGCAAAGAATAAGCAGGTATGTAAACCATCCCATCTCTGCCAGGCAGCTGTCACCAAGGGAGAGAAACCCCTCAGTTATCTGCTCAGCACATAAAGTGCCATTTAGCTCTATTGGCTTCTACTGAACGTGAGGGTTCACGAGGAGAGGCTGAAGTAATCAGCTTACTTAGTGCTGGGCCACAAGGCAAAGCACATCACACTCTAACTGCTCCTGAAACTGGGAATCAAACTGATGCTGTGTACTCCATTGTAAAGCTGGATCCACAGTGAACATTTTGTGTAGCTGGAGTGATGAGCCAGTCTCTGCATGGGCTGTTCTGTGCTGTTGGCCTGGAGACAAAAGCTACTGGGATGGATTTCCTGCTGGGTCTCCACCCGAACAAAACTACTGCAGCAAAAGTTTCGGTGTACTTAGATGTATTTTTGAGAATCCTGGGAGGTGTTTGGATTGCAGATGTGAGTCAGTGAAGGAAAACTTACAGTTTGGGCCTGCCTTAGCAGACAGCCTTACATGTAAATGTGAGGTTACTGGCAAGGTCTTGATCTCTCTGTGTCAAGACATTTTTACAGAGGCACTTCTTTCTGTAAGAGTTTTCTTAGCTGCTGTGTTTTATTGCTGAGCAGGGAAAGGACCTGGAAAAAGAAGAGGTCCTACTATCAAGATTTCTGGTGTTCAAGTGAACGTGAAATCCATCATCCAGCACGAAGAGGAGTTTGAAATGCTGCATAAATCCATTCCCACGGACCCAGAGGAAAGGAAGAAGTGAGTTTGGCTGAGTGGGCAATGCAGAAAGAGGCTCAGGGGTCGTGGATTTTGCAGTGGAAATAGGCTAGGTGTGTGGATTTGCTTTTTTTTCCTCCACAGCACTAATAGTAGCTGTTGTTTGAAATGCCCTCAGGTACCGCCTGACGTGCCGTGTCAAAGCTGCCCATTTTGACGTGGACTGGGGAGTGGAGGAGGATTCTCGCTTGTTGGTTGGGATTTATGAGCATGGCTATGGAAACTGGGAGCTGATTAAAACAGATCCAGAACTGAAGCTGTCTGATAAGGTAGGTGGCTTTGCTCGGTGCTTGCGTCGGGCCTGCTGCAGTGTCCGTAGAGAACATGTTTGATTTACTCCAGAAACATATGTTGGTGTTTGTAACCACTCCAAAACGAATCATAATTAATAATAATGAGGGAAAGTGGCAGCTCCATGGAATGTTGCATGCCTGATGGAAAGCAGAGTTGTGTTATTTGACAGGCAGTAAATTTTCTCTGACCAGTACCCTGTGAACCACACTGAAGTGATGCAGGAGGAAAAGGGTAACACTGACATGTGTGCTTAGTGCAGAGGGTGCATTGCATAATCATGACTTGATATTTCCTTGAGCATCTCACAACAAGCAGAGTCTGAATTTCTGTGTGGAAATGGTTTGACGTTGCTTCAGTGGAGACTGGTCTGTGTGAGCTTTGAGGGGATCGTTACCCCACTGGCTGTGGCAGCAAAGCCAGCTGCAAAGCCTCCATCTAGTTCCTCTGGTCCTCAGTCATTCCCATAGAATTATTCTTGGGGGGGGGGAAAGTTGAAATGATCCAGATTGCAAATAAGCCACTCTCCGTGTGTCAGCACAGTGGGAGGGCAGTGAGCTGCAACACGGGGCTGAGGAACATGGAGAATCTCCACACCCACTTTGCTGCCAGCACCCCTTGTTCCCATGACATCCTCACTAGTGTTTTAGCAAAGATCAGCCTGGCTGAGAGCCTTCCTGCGTGAGGTCCAGCGGAAACGATCCCCTGAGCCACGCCACCCAGGTTCCAATGAAGTGTGGAGGGAGCCTGTTTGGCAAGATGAGGTTCTTGCCTCACAAAGTAGCACCTTTCAGCCCTGTTTCCTGCTAAAGACTCTGCACCTGTGTCATTGCTGTAGCAATGTCTCAGCTAACCAGAGGGGACTGTCCTGTTGTGACAAGGCTGCCACAAACAAATCTGATGTATCAAGGAGAAGGGACTCAGTTTTGCAACTCAAGGTCTCAAATACAGTTTGCAAAGTGAGGGGTTTCTTTTTGTTCTTTTTTTGCACACTTACAAGAAAAAAGCATAGAGAACCTAGAGAGCTGCCTTGGAGTAATTTCATTTCTGCAAAAGGCTGAGGGGAGGGATGCCTGCTTGCTAGGAGCTTTGCTTTTGGCTAGACAGGGAGAATCAGTCTGAGAGCTGAACCTTCTTGTTTCCCTAGAAAGTGCAACATCTCCTTTGCTGGGCCTGGAAGGACTGCTGCTAGTGTGTGTCTCTTGTCAAGATTTGCTAAGTGCATGTGAGTGAATTTTTCTTTTTTCCTCTCTTTATCAAAGATCCTACCTGTTGAGACAGATAAGAAACCTCAGGGAAAACAGCTTCAGACACGAGTTGATTATCTTCTGAAACTGCTGAAGAAAGATCTGGACAAGAAAGAAAACATGAAAGATGGGGAAGAGGTGAGATGTGGCTGCTCGATTCTAGGGGTTTGGGGATGAGTGGTTGGCTGATGGCAGGAGACAGCCTGTGTTCCCAGCTCACTGCACATCACCTACGTGAAACAAACGGACCTGTCATCTGATTGCATTGTGATACTGAAATGATAGTTAGTAAGGGTTAATTATTACACTTACTGAAGGACTGGGGCTCATCAAGCTTCCTGTCACCCTGTCTGACCTGCAGCTGTTTGCAAGGATGTTCAGGAGATGGGATATGTCCCCAGGAAGTAGCTGTAGCTATTTGCTTGCCCTGACTTGTTCTGGTTTCTTTTTCACCAGGGCAAGCTAAAGAAGAGGAAACCACGAGTAAAGAAAGAGAACAAGGCTCCCAAAGTAAAAGATGAGCATGGGAATGAACTCTCCTCTCCTCGGCACTCAGACAACCAGTCAGAAGAAGGTGAAGTAAAGGTGAGTCAGCTGGGATGGGGGCTGTCGTGCATATCCTTAAGCTGTGTTGTTACTGCAGAAGCACACTTCAAGAAGCTCCCCTAGTAAATGCCTTGTGGAGTCAGGGGCACTATAAAATGCATCCCCACAGAGGCTGGCAAACTCACAAGCCCAAATATCCTGCTATCAGGGGAAAGAAGGACCTTTCCACCTGCTCTTTCAGGTTAGTGCTTTAAGTGTTTTGAAGGATCCAAAGATGGCTGCACACATCCACATCTGGGCTTGGAGGAGAGGTTGTCTCAGGACAAAGTCTCTTACCCTTATAAAGGAGAGAAAGAAGATCTGTTTCCCTCTCCTTTTCAGTACGTCAGCCAGTGGTGAAGCTGAGTTTACCAAGGTCATGCTGTTGCTTAGAAAACCTTCTATCTTTGAGTGGTTTGGCTTGTAGTCTAAAGCTTTTTGTTTGTGTGCTGATCAGTATCTACCTTAGGGGCTGAGCCTTCTGCAGCATAGCTGGCACAGGAAAGCAGTGCTTATCTACAGTTTGCCAGCTAGTTTGGGGCTCATCTATTTTTTACCCCCTTTTGTCAGGACTTGGGGTGGATTGCAGCTGGTGAAGCAGGGCTTGCTGTCTGATTAAAATAAGTGTGAGGGCAAATTTGGATGGGCCTCAAAAACTGACCGTGTTTCAAGGGTGTAAGTTTTATGGAAGAAAGTGTATGTGAGGTGAGGGACTGCAACTTTGTGCTGTGACTGATTTTCTAGGAGGATGGCTTGGAAAAGAGCCCAGTGAAAAAGAAACAGAAGAAGAAAGAGAACAAAGAGAACAAGGAAAAACAGACAACCACTAAGAAAGAAAAGGAAAGCGATAAAGAGAAAAAGAAGACAAAAGAAAAGAAAGAGAAGGTATGTGGTGCTCTCAGGAGCAGTTTGAGATAGGAAAGCCTCAGAGCAGAAAGACAAGCTGGGAAACTTAGGTTTCATTAAAGGCCCTATGTGAAGACATCAGTGAAGCTCTGTAGGGTGTGGTGTTAGCCCTTTTCCAGCCCTCTTGAATTCTTGTGGTGGAGAATTGCAGGAAAAAGTAGAAAAGGCAGCATCTCCTAAAGCTTGATGGAATGTGAGCAAAAAGGGAGGGATTTTGTCAGGTTGCCTTTAAAGTACAGCTGTCCCCGTGACAGTGATATGGCCAAAGAGCTGATGTTAAGGAAGGGAGGGAGGAGAGCCTGGAGCATTCGGATCAAAGTTCTGTTCAGCTGCCTTGGCAGCTGCTTCTCTATATTGTCCTTTAAATTGAGCTCACCCCAAAGAACCCAGCTGTCCCCACCATCAGGGCTCAAGGTTGTCCTTGGTAAGTCCTGAAGAGTGACAGAATGAGTGTTTCAACATCTATGGTATGTTGTGGACAAAAATGTCCATTGACTTTTGGGTACAACTGCCCGGAGGCTGGGTTCAGATTGGAAGAGGAGTAAAAGCTCCTATAATAACAACATGAAGTACCTGTCCAGAGAAGAGGTATGTACTGCATGCCCTCTGTGTTTTGACACTGAGGTCGTAAGTGCAAAACAAGAAGTGTTGTTGCATATGTAGGGGAAAGTTTGCTTTCCGTTGATTTTGGTATGACTGTGGCTCTGAAGGGCTTTGGCTGTAAATAAGTCACATAAGTCAAAATTGGCCACGATGTGAGGTTGCTTTCCAGAGAGTCTGAGGACCAAGTGTGATGTCACATGAGGCTGGAGGTCCCATAGACATGAGACTGCTCTGTCCTTTGCAAGGGGTATATATTGTTTAGCTTAACCTCTCTTCCAAGTCTTCAACATTGGTTCTCTCACCATGAGTATGAATATCATATTCCTGTCCAAAACATTGGCTCTGACTTCTCTCTGCTCCCTCAGGGGTGACATCAAGCTAAATGGAGACATTGCAGCTAAATGAGTTTGAGATCTTGGGAGGAAAGCTGTAGGAGCGGTGCCTGGGGTTTAACAGCTGCCAGTAACAATAATGCTGAGGTAGTTTGTTGGATCACTGGGAATCCTGCAGTCTGGCTTATTATGTTATCTATGTCATTTGTCCTTGGAAAGCCTAAAGGTGGTGAAGCCAAATCTGGAAGTAAAGGGAAGAGATCGCAAGGTCCAGTCCACATTACTGCAGGGAGTGAACCCATCCCCATTGGAGAAGATGAGGATGATGATCTGGACCAAGAAACATTCAGCATAGTGAGTATTTTCACCCAGTGAGGCAACCAGGGTTTGCTTTCACATTATCCAAGCTTGTGGTTTTGGTGTGAGGATGTGAGCCCCCTCCTAGTGCCCCACAGTGAGAGCCTGGCAGAACAGCCCTGTACCCAGTTACCCATCAGCCTCCTCTGTGCCTGCTGGCCCTGTGGCTGCTCTAAGTGGCACTGCAGCTGGAAGAGACTGCAAAGCTTCCTCAGCTCTGAAGGCTTCAGATAACTCTCTTCAAAACTGAGCTCTGCAGGAGTGCACACGTTGATCCCCTCCCTCTGCCAGGGATGCCAGCCAGAGCAGCAGGGGGCAACTTGTCAACAAAGCATGCAGAAGCTGCTCTGTTACTCAGCTACTGAGTTCTCACTGCTTGTTTGTCAGCCCTGGTTTATTGCAGCTCTATGTGGCAGTGTCTCTGCTGTACAAGCCAGGGAGGCATATGGGCTCTTTCAGGCAGGGACACACAGGAGGAGAAGGGTGACTTTGTATGGCTGTAGGAGGTTATGGAGTTGTCTGCCAAGCGAGGACTTCCCTGGCTGGGTACATGCTCTTGCAGCAAGCAGGCCTGCGAGGCTGGGTGTAAAAGTAGCCTTCTAGTAAAAGCTGTCATGGCAGACTCTCCTTGGCCTGACTTGCACAGGGAAATGCTGAAATACCCCTTGTCAAAAACAATTCTCTAAATGCAAATCTGTGTATTTGCTGCAGGTCCTGTGTCATTTTTGTCTGCTTTTTTTGCTTTAACCTTCTCTCTGTGACACATGCAAGCTCCATTGATGCAGAAGGAACTGCTCTGATGTGCCCTGTGCAGGGTATTGATGCACACAGCTGAAAAGGTGCTGCTTTCACCTCGTGGCTTTCACATTTCAGCAGGAGATGAAAGCAACCACTGGCAGGGATGGACAGGGAGACTGCTGAGGGAGCACTTGTTTAGCTCAAGTTCAGTGTATCAGACAAACTACTGAACCAGCTCATTGTCAAGTGCAGAAGTATTTGAGTACCAATACCCTGAACAACAACAACAACTTGTGGTTAATCTTGCCTCTTTAACAAGTAGTAAGTGCAAAAATGATCTCAGGGAATCTGTGTTCTGCAGGCTTCTCTTTGTTTTCAGGTTATAACATTGTTTTTTTTTCTGCTGTTTTGGTAATGCTCAAGTTCACCTTTTCTTCATTTTGCAAAGATCATCCTCCTTGGTGATTTTATTGCTCTATTTCCCCCCCCCCCCCCCCCCCAAGATAAAAGAATCAAATTAGTTTTGAGAGCAGCCCGTGTGCTGTTACGGCTTGCAGAGCAAATTGTTCCCCTCTGAAAGGCAGAGGCAGTGAAGGTGGGGAGGCTCTCATATTTTCCTCATGATTTTCTGCAGCATGTCTAACAGATTGCTGTTTTCATAGCTGATTTCTCCTTGCCTAATGGTCAGATAAAGTTAATACCTCGTGCTAATGAACTTCCTCCAGCTCTGTATAGTTAGCAAGGGAACAGTGTGAAGGCCTGTGTCAAATGAATCGCTTTCCTGCCTTTTTATTGCCTTTTCAAGTGCAAGGAAAGGATGAGACCAGTCAAAAAAGCACTGAAGCAGCTCGATAAGCCTGACAAGGGGCTGACAGTTCAGGAACAGCTGGAGCACACACGCAACTGCCTCCTCAAAATCGGGGATCGCATCTCTGAGTGCCTTAAAGCCTACACTGACCAGGATCATATCAAGCTATGGAGAAGGTGAGAGATCATTTTCTTGTCTTTGGCTGGTCTGTGATATTTAAAAATGGTAGTCAGAGGCTCCAGGGGTTTCTATGGATGAGTGTGCCATTGGCCTCTTCTTCATTCTCTACCCCTCTCTGTCCATGACCAGTCTCAGGTGAGGGTTTTGTCTGAAAGCTGTGCTGGTTTCATTGAAATGGATTTCAGAGCTAACCAGTGCAGACTTCTTTGTTTCACTTTGAAGAACTGGGTTCCAGCTCTCCTGACCATCTTGTCGTGAGCTGGCCTGAGGCTGTTTTCCAGAGAGGGTCGAGCTGATTTGATGACGACCTGACAGCAGTTGGCAGTTAAACTGCTGATGTAAAAATTAACAGAGAATGTTCCTGTCCTTCTAGGAACCTATGGATATTTGTGTCAAAATTCACAGAATTTGATGCCAGAAAACTGCACAAACTCTACAAGATGGCTCATAAGAAAAGATCACAGGAAGAGGAGGTGAGATCTGAAGTGCTTTGCCTCCTGCTGGCTTTAAAAGTTGTCACACTCCAAGTGTCAAGATTTTCTGCCTCTTATCATGGTCTTGATTTGTTGTTGTTGTTGTTGGCAGTCTGTGATTTCTCTTAACATCTGAACAGTTTGGTTGCTTTTGCCTCCTCTTTCATGTGCAATTTCTCCCTTCACCTAACAACTAGTCCCTTTGTCCTGGCTGTTCTGACCAAGAAAAAGCGTTGCTTGATGTGGCATGTTGTGCTGTGTTGACCTTTTAGAGTGAAAAGCTCTAGTAGTGTTGGCCTGTAGGGATAGGATGTCAAAGCAGAGCTGTGTGGGGCAGAACCGTGCCTGTCCTCCACCACTTTGGTACAACTGCCATTCATTCCACGCTTGGGCACAGTTGGTTCACCAAGTCCTCAAAGAGATGGGTGGCCCACAGCATGAGGAGCCTGCAGAAGAATCCAGAGCCTGACAGACAAGGCCGTTGCTTACATAGTCTGAATCTTTTGAGGGAAGAGCAGTTGAGCTGTAGCCCTCTCTTCCACCTTGCAGGAGCAGAAGAAGAAAGAGGACATGTCCAGCATGAAGAAGCCGTTCCGCCCTGAGCCCTCGGGCTCCAGCCGTGATTCCGTGATGTCCCAGTCTCATGTGCCTCACAACCCTCATTCCCAGAAGATCCACCTGCCCCCTTCCCATGTCCAGCAGCAGATGCATGGGCACCCACGGGACAACTATGGCCATCCAAACAAAAGACATTTCAGCAACTCAGGTGAGACAGGAGAAGCCATCCCTTCTAGCTTTTGGACATGTCCTCTGGGGCTGTGGCTGCTCAGGTTTAAAGGTGATGGGATGGAACCTGTATTACCACTGTACATACTCCTAGACTAGAAAACATGATGATACAATGAGCCTAAGAATAAGATTTGCTAGAATAATGGTAAAGAAATGATGATGTCTTTGTTTTAAGGGCAAGTACAGAGTCCTGCATCTGGGGAGGAACAACCCCATGCACCAGGAAGCTAAACATGAGCCAGCAGCATGCCATCAGGGCCAAGAAGGCCAATGGCATTTTGGGGTATATTAAGGAGAGTGTGGCCAGCAGGTTGAGGAAGGTTTGTTTCCCTTCTGCTTNGTTCCTGTCCCCCTGATCGAGGGAAACCTGCTTTAGCAAAGAGTTGGACTGGATGATCTCTAGAGGTCCCTTCCAGCCCCCACCATTGTGTGATTCTGTGAAATTCAAAGAATAAAATTGAGCCCCACATAGTTTGGGGAGGAGAAAGTTAAAGGGTCACAGCAATAGTTCTCATGTCTTTGGGAATGCAGCAAAGCAATGGGCTTCAATGACAGTGTGAAAGACTCTCATCCCTGCTTCCCTCCTTGCAGACCGAGGGGAATGGCAGAGGGATCGAAAGTTCAACTATGGCGGGAACAGCAACCAGATGTGGGGTGGGGAGAGGCACCACCAGTACGAACAGCACTGGTACAAGGACCACCACTACGGGGACCGGCGCTCGCGGGGAGAGCCCCACCGGAGCTCCGGCAACTACAGACCAAACAACCTGTCCCGCAAGCGACCCTATGAGCAGTACAACAGCGACCGAGACCACCGGGGCCACCGTGACTATTACGACAGGTAATTCCCTTTCTCCCGGGGCTGGGGACACTTGGCAGCACCAGGCTGGGCTTTCCCCGGGGACCTCACCTCCATCCTTTCCTTCCCCCCCTCCCTCTCTGCAGGCACCACCACGACTCCAAGCGTCGGCGATCCGATGAGTTCAGGCCTCAGAACTACCACCAGCAGGATTTCCGCCGCATGTCTGACCACAGGCCCTCCATGGGGTACCACGGCCAAGGACCTTCGGACCACTACCGGTCCTTCCACACAGACAAATCGGGAGACTACAAACAGCCTCTCCCTCCACCTCACCCTGCCGTGTCGGACCCTCGCTCGCCTCCCTCTCAGAAATCCCCCCACGATTCCAAGTCGCCTCTCGATCACAGGTCACCTCTGGATAGGTCATTAGAACAGAAAAACAATCCAGATTATAACTGGAACATTCGGAAAGCATAAAGTGACTGCTGGGGGCAGGGGAGGGGTGGGGTGGGCACGTCTGAAATACTTGGTTTGATGCAACGGTGGCTGGTTTCTCCAAGCCAGCATCCAGAAACTCTGAACATGCTGCTATCATCTTGTTGGGTCAGGGAGGATTTTGGGGGTGTAGGTGGAGGAAGATTTTTTTTTTTTCCCCCCCCCCTAACTTTTGGATCTGATTTGGATTCCTTTTTTCTTTCCCCTCTTCTACCGTTGAACATTGGAACCAGCCTTGCTGCCTCATTCTTTGTTTCCTCGTTGGTTTTGTTTCCCCCATTCCAATGGACCTGAGGGAATTTTCCCTGGCCAGTGTTTCCCCAAACTAAGAAGGTGGATCGATGCTGCTTAGGATTGTGCAGGAGGCCGTGTGCCTGCTCTGACTTGATGTTACATGACGGATGCTGCTTTGGGACAGGGGATAAACTGGTTGGACTGGGGCTCTGTGTGTAACCAGCATAGAGCTGGTTAGCACAGAGGGTGTACTGAAGGAGGGACAGGAGAGTCCCTCAGCAGCCAAGCTTGGTTGAAAGGGAGACTCCATGTCCCTGTGTTTTGACTCCAAAGGAGTTGGAGCTATGCTGGTAACAAATGATTGCTTTCCTGGCCACATGATCATTTCCATGTCTTTATCCATTTCAAGAAACTGGCTCTGCTTTGATTGCTGGTGTGTCCCCTGCAACAGAAGAGGTGTGAGCGATCTTCCTCCCATCTCCAGGGCTGGAACTGGCAAATCTTGACTCCATGGGGCTTAGAAAAGACTTCCTGAGCAAAGACTTAGTTCAGTTCTATGCAGTAGGAAAGAAATGGGGATGAAATCAGTATTTCCCAGTGGACTGGGCTCAGAAATTTACAATAAAACTCCTCCTGTCTTCTGACATGGGCAACTTGGATGGTCCAAGAACTAACAGATGCTGGCTGGGAGCTGCAAGGGCAAAAGATGGCTCTAGGCATCTCGGAGTCCTGAGTCTCCTAATCTCCCTTCCACTGAAGTGCTACAGTCTTTGGGTAAATTATTTCTCTGTGCTTCATGAAACAGTGATCACAAACTTTTACTGCAACCGAAGGATGCAGGATGGTAGAGTTCAATAGGAATCCAGGAGACTGATCACTGCTCAGGGAACAATCACCTTCCTGCCACCGCTCAGCAGTCAGCCCAGTTACTCTGAGTTGCTCAAAGTCCTTTCACTGAAAGACTTTGTGTAAATTGGAAAAGTGCCTGGGGACTTAGCACTTGAGTGAGTAGGGAGAGAATGAGGAATTTGGGACTGGGCCCTTAAAAATCATTGGAGCAAATGTCTTAGAAGCCCAGCATGTCAGAGAGAAAAAAGGAGTCTGCAGCCCAGCCCAGTGGACTTCAGAGCAAACACTCCTCCAAGTGTTGAAGCCACAGCCTAGACACTTGACGTGTGGTGTGAGGGGCTGTGCACGGATTGCTGGCCACAAGTAGCTTGGGTGATTGTTTTTCAGGATCTAGGTCTATGTTTAGAGAGTCCCATCCCTGGAGCTGCCCCTTCCCACCGGGCTTCCCAGGGACGTGTCACCTCCCGGAGCTCATTATTAACAACCAGGCAGTTCCAGGCTCCTCCTCTTGGTGGGGCCTCCTGTTAAGTTGCCAGTATCTGACCTTAATAAGCTGTGATGTCCTTTCCCCAAGAGACTTGAGGGGAAATGGGTGTTCAGGGCTGGCTTCCTGACTCCAGCCAGTGCCTTGAAGGCCCTCACAAACAGACACTAACACCCCCACCTTTCCCCCTCCCCCTGTGCAGGGCATCCCCTGGAGTGTCCCTTTGGAGTCTGCTGCTTTAATGGGACACACGGGAGGGGGTTTGCTCACCTTTTTGTTTTTCCTTTTGCAAGATTTCCACCAAATACAGGGCAGTTTTGCTTCTTTTGGGGCACTGTAGTGCCCCGAGAAAGTGTTACACTCGTGTTTACCTGTGCAGGAGGAGGTGAAGGCAAGTCTTCCACAGCCCCCGTGGAGCTGCTGGGAGGTGCTGAGGTGGCACGTTCCCACAGAGTTTCTCACTAAGCTGTGATTGCAGGTGCACTTGCTGTGGTATTCAACAAAGAGGTCCTTTCTTTTCAGAGGTATTAGCTTTTAATGTGAAAATGGAAGAAACCTCGTCGGGGAGGGGCAAAGAGAATTGCTCTCTGTGCTCACCAAGTGGTGCTGTGGTGGTGGAAAGCTCGTGCCATACAACTTGTAGCAAAAAGACCAGTGTTATGGTTTGGCACAGGGATATTTTGCACCCCAGCAAGAGGCATTTTTTGTATCCAGATGTAGGGGATTCTGTTCGTCCTGGGTTCCAGGTGTAAGGTTGGTTGGGGTTTTCTTGGGTAAAGCTTTTGGTGTTGCACATTCCCACCGAAAAGCCGTCGCCGCGGTTCACCCGACGCTGAAGTCACTCAGTTCTGGTCACTCACTGCAGGGTGGGTCTTCATTGGGTTTGACTTTAATGAAGCTGGGGAAGTCCTCCCTGAGCGTGTGTGCACACATATGTATTTTACATCCCCTCAACACAGGGACCATAACCAGCCACAGTCATTGGGACGTGAGTGGGATCGGAGGGGACAGGTCCACAGCCCTCAGCTTCACTGCAGTGTTTGGTCAGCACCTCTTCCTTCCCAACCACCTCTGGCATTCCCTTTAGCCTCTTTGCAGGGAAAAAGTAGCAACTTGCTGGGTTTTTATTTTAAAAAAAACCCCAAAAAGCCAGAGTTTTTCAGCCTGCCCTTTTTGGAAGGGAAGCCCTGCAGACTGAAACCTGCTGCAGGGACAGGCCGTGTGGTGCCCAACCCAAACGGATACTTCACAGCCTTCCGAAGTTCTTGTGTGAACAGATTCAAGTGATCCACCCAAAAATACTATCCTGCTTTCACCCATTTCCTCCTGACCTCCGCCTCCCCTCTGGGGAGAGAAGG
Source organism: Urocolius indicus (assembly GCA_013401255.1). Lineage (NCBI taxonomy): Eukaryota > Metazoa > Chordata > Aves > Coliiformes > Coliidae > Urocolius > Urocolius indicus. Next base: position 6,648 of record WBNH01006603.1, on the reverse strand, counting down.
ACTCTTACTGTAAAAATGTGGACTTTTAAACCTGTTGACTAAAAACAGTAATTAATATTTATATTTGTGAAAAGGAAAAAAAAATGCCACTGTCCTAGTGATTTCTGATGTAAATATGTTGTTTATATAGTATGTATTAAATTTTCCTACATTGTAAAACTGCTGTACTTTTGATTCTTGTATATTAAAAAGTGTCACTGAGATTTTCAGAACCGCGCCAGAGTAGTGTGTCGGGGAGGGAGAAGGGTCTGCCAGGAGCTCAGGGCCAGTGCTTGAAACCAGGGTGGGCACAGGAGCCCAGGGCCTTTTTCTGCCAGCCATGGGCATGCTGAGATGGGTGTTTGCACTGTGCAGGAATTAAGCTTGTTCTTCTCAGACTGTTTTACATAGTTTCAGGCTCTGTGGTGATGGAGAGCTGGAAACGCCTTTGGAAGGGAATTTCCACCCGCCGAGGAGAAGCTGTGCAGCTCCTCACTCATTTCCACCAGGTTTTCACTGGGATGGTACCAGTGTTTGTGTTGTTTATCCACCCTCCGGTCTTTTCTGTATCTCTGGGAGTACCTCAGCTTTGTTTGCTGACCCTTTCCAGGGAGAATTCCCTTTTCTTTAGGGAAAAAGCGGAGCTCTCTGCTCTGTCCACAGCCTCTCCTGGGCAGGTCATGCCTCTCTCTCCCTGGGTGGGATACACTGGTATCCCATGGGCTGCTTTGGTTTAGTCTTTGCTCTCCGCCCCTTCACGCTGAGGCCCACATGGCAAGAGGCCCTGCGGGGATTGAAGCCGTTTCTCCCAAGTTACAAGAGCTCATTGTAGAAGTTGCTTTTCACACCTGTAGCTGCTGGGTCCGGCCCTTCCCAGCTTCTCTGCTGCTGAGCCAAGTTTCAGCCAAGAGTGAAATTTCCCAGCTGAGTTATATGGCCCTGAAAAATGGATTTCTTAATGGAAAGAATGACTGGCTGTTGGCTGTGGCAGGGAGAGGGGGCTCAGCTGGAGGCAGGGACTGTGGGGAGCTGGTCTAGGCGTCCCTGCCTGAAGCACAGGGAGGTGAATTTTGCTGAGGCAGGCCATCTAATGCAACACTGATTCATCTTTTGTCCGGGGGCGCCCACAAGAAAGCCGGAGAGGCAGAGGCCTGAGGAGCCAGAGCAGTGGGACAGGTAAGGATGTGGGGAAATGATTCCTTGGCTGTGATGCCGCTTCCTGCTTCTCTGTGGGCCTGGTTGGTCCCGTGGGAGTGTCTCCTCTGTTTGAACCATTTTGCTTGGAAAAGACCTTTAGGATCATTGAGTCCAACCTCTCCCTTCACCCTGCCAAGCCCGCTACTAACCCATGTCCCTCACCTCTACAGCTTTGCAATAGCTCCAGGGATGGGGTGTCCCCAGCCTCCCTGAGCAGCCTGGGAAAGGGGCTGACAACCCTCTCAGGGAAAAAGTTCCTCCTAATCTCTGATTTAAACCTCTCCTGGCACAGCTTGAGGCCATTTCTGCCTTTTCCTCTTGGCCTGTCATTCATTACTGGGGAGAAGAGAATGACTCCCACCTCACCACAACCTCCTTTCAGGTAGCTGCAGAGAGTGATCATGTCTCCCTTCAGCCTCCTCCAGGCTAAACATGGCCAGTTCCCTCAGCTGCTCCTCACCAGACTTGTGCCCAAGCCCCTTCCCCAGCTCTGCTGCCCAGGCTCCAGCCCCTCAGTGCAGTGTGGCTGTAATGCTGGGCTCATGCAGGGTGGTGGGCAGGGCTGAAGGACCGGGCTGGGCTGGGTCCATATTGTGCAGGGCCACAGCTGTAGCTGCCACCACCAGCCTCTCTCAGCGCAGGGCCCCACTGCTGGAGGTGGTAGAGAGAGCAGAACATCGGCTCTGCCTCACACCCACCTCGACTGGGTTTGTGTGCTGCCAAACCCTGAGCACACCGACCCCTCAGCGAGGACGTTGTGCTGAGGAGCCCTCAGGTTGCTTCAGCCCTGCCGCAGTGGCCTCTGTAGAGGACAGACGGTTCTCAGCATAGAAGCCATTTTTTGAACAATGTTCTGCAATTGTGGTTACTCCCAGACAGCTGCTCACCCTGACACAAAGCTCAGAACAGCTAAGGCTCTGGCCAGAGGCCAGAGGGATAGGCAAGCAGAGGCAAAATGGGGCTTGAAACCACACTGGAGACCCCAGGCTGTGGCACTTGAGCAGCTGTCCCTCATGGGACCAGGCACTTCTGAGTATGGTGGGATGGGACCTTGGAGGAGACCCAGGGGCTCACCCCCACTGCCCATGGGGCATGACCTGGAGAGCAAATCAAACCTCTGAGAAGCCACCGGATCCTTGCTGCCACCACTGCCCCTGGGATGTCCCCTGCCTTCCCCACGCTCCTCCTGGGTAGGCTTCAGTGCCGTGTGTGATTGAGGACAGGGCATCCTGGTCATTCAGGGGTCACTACCCCCTTACACCTGCACTTTATTCCCCCAGAAGATGTATGTGTGCTCTTGCTCAGAATCTGGTGAGCAGGGGGACCATTGGTGACCTCCTGGCAGGGCAGTGAGCGAGGGAGAATCCCCCCCGACCCCTGTGCCGAGGGCAGCTTGCATGTATCTTGACAGATTCAGCTACAATCAAGCTCTTGTTATCTGGTGCAAATGATGGCAGAGAGACAGGGTTTGCCTCTTTTTGAAAGCTGATGGTTCTTCAGGACTCTGAAGGATTAGGTCAGGTCCCTATCTCTGGTGCTGTGTGTCTTTTCAGGGATTTGCCCAAATAATCTGTGTTTTCAGTCGGTGCTGGTGTCCCACCCAGCCTCAGCATCTCCCTGGCCCCAACTGCAGGGCCTCAGAGTCCTTCACCTTTTCAAAACCAGAAAATTAACCACCAAAAAAAGTTGCAGTTTTGGTTTCTCTCATTAGAGGGCAGTCACAGACCCAAATGAGGCCATGAGGGATGCCCAAGAAAGAGGAGGGCATCGAAAGGGGAAATTATTGTGGTGCACATCCCAGCTGCTGGGGTGAGCAGGGGATGGCTGATAGGACCTGCTTGGACATCTCCTCTCTCAAGAGAGTTTATTATCTGGATTCCCCCCACTCCTCCTTGATTTTTCTGCTTTGGCTACAGATAATAGAACTCCAGAGTGTAATTCTCTGGAGTAAATCCAGACACAGAAATGAGCTCCCAGAGGGTCCCTGGGTTGCAGGTGTTAGAAAGCTGCTTTAGAGTGAACACAGAAGTGGAGCAGCAGGAGTGAATGCAGTAGCCAACAGCACCGTCCAACACATCAGGAACAAAACGAGACCCACTCCTTTATTGTCAAAAACCCTCAAACTTTACTTGTGTTTCTCTCAATAAATAATTTACAGTATATACAGGCGGTGACACTCCCGTGGGTCTCAACACAGGGAGGAGCTGAGGGGGGAGCTTTTCATAACGCCCTCCCCACTTTGCCTACGTATTTGTTTGTTTGATTGTTTACAAGTATCGGGTCTTTCTTGGACACACTTCACCTTTAACCAGAACTGGGTCAAAACACAACCAAAATAAAGTGCTTCACTGTTTGATTCTAAAACAGAGATACCCCTACCACCGTACGACAGCCGGCCACCACTGGAGTGCTCACCTGGACAGGGGAGCTGAGCCATGCCAGCATCAAACAGACTTTCCTTGGCTGGAAATTACCCCTGAACCACAGCCCATCGTGCCAGAGGGTGATGGCTTTATGTGAGAGGGAGGTCTGAAGGGCAGAATTAACTTGGCCTGCTGGGGCTTGGCCAGCTAAGGGGGATGCTTTGCACAGCTGCTCTTATCTATGGCATAACGGAGCAAGAAACAAACATTTCCTCTTGCCCAGTGACAAACTGGGCATTTCAACATTTCTAGGGAAGACAAAAACTTGGGTTCCTTCTTTACCAAAAGGAAACAAAACAAAGTCCAAATCAGCCTGGCCAAGCAATTAGTGCATCAGGAAACTCAACTGTCCTGTGCTGCAGTCCAGTGGTTGCTCACCTCAGCGTCTTCAAACTGTGATATCTCTCATTTCAAAATCTCCCTAAACAGAATACCTGGGGCACCAGCAAACGAAGCAAGGAGCAAAGTAGTAAACACATCTTTTTTTGTTTCTTTTTCTTAAAACATTTAAAAACCAATTACATCTCTTTATCTGTACAGTCACACGAGATCAATGCCAGGGCTCTATATATTAAAGAGACAATATAAATTACATCCATTGACACAAATTTTGCATTTCTCTGCTGCTTTACAAATGGAGCTCTAGAGCTGTTAGGACACAATGAATAGTCACGTGGAGTATTTACACCAGGCTGCCTCTTGGCAGCAGTTCAGACTGCCAAACGTAGCCTGCTCCCACCTCGTTTGGTGCTAGCTTGTCTCATCACCCCCAGAGCCTTCCCTTGAGAGCAGGAGGTGCCCCCAAAAGTAACACGTGTTTTGGGGCTTGTTTCAGGCAACTTCCCCCTGAGGAAAGGAAGGGAAACCCATGAGGAGGTCTCCGAGATGCAGACCAAAGCTGGTCTTGCCGTTTGTTCAGCGAGCAGTAAAGGTTGAACCACAGAGGAACATGGAGAGGAGGAGATGGGCAGCCCTACGTGGTGGGGGAAAGAGATTATTGATGGTTTCAAGGTAGGGAACAGACATTTGGAGACAGCTGTGGGGGTAGGGGGGTCCTCTGCTGCATCCCATCTCCTGGATGGATTTTGAACATTGCCCCATTTCCAATCCAAGCCCAGAAGGGCTTAAGGTGCAACTGGTCTGCAACGGGGTTGCAAGTGGCAGCCCCAGGATGAGGAGCTGAGCAGAGACCTAGCAGCAAACAAAGAGAGTGCGACGCTCCTGCTCCATCCCAGGGCCGGGCCGAGGGGCTTGGAGGGAGGTGCAGGTCGGGTCTCCCCCGCAGCAGCCTCCCTGCTGCCAGCTTCAGGGGACCAGAGAGCAAACGGTGTGAGGAACTCATCCAACGCTTGGGAAGAAGCTGCAGAAACCGCTTGAATACTGGCCAGGTTTCTCCCGTTACCATCGAGTCCTCGGTGGGTCTGGGCAGAGACAAGGGAGCCAGGAATAAAACTGCTGAGTGCATCAGCCAAATGAACTGGCTAAACCAGGAGACGTCCTTTGAACCACAGCAAACACAAGCCGGGGCTTGGGGAACGTGTCCTCCTTCCACCCAGATGATGTCTGGCATCGGTGGTCGGGCAAGTGCAGGATCATTCCCTGCCATTTCGGCCCCTTCGCGCCACTTTCTGCAACAACAGGGCTGCGGGCAGAGTGGGATGTGCCCCAAGAGCAGGGCACGGCCCCAGGGAGCAGCAAACCCAGCCCTTAGTGCTGGCCCAGGCCTGGCCCCAGCTCGCTGCTCTGCACCCTCCTCGCAGGCTCTGTGAAGACAAAGCCAGGTTGATGCACACCCATGTCGCAGTCACCATGTGCATCTCTGGGACGTGGAGGAGAGCTGCAAGGATGTGAGGGCTCCTCGGACCCCATGCTACTGGGAGGAGGAGGAGAGGGGAAGGTGAGGAAGGTCCAGACAAGGTACAGTCCAGCGAAAGCTCCTGACTGGTCCTGCTGGCAGCACATTCCTCCCAGGCAACAGCTGGGAAGGTGGAGGACCTGGTACCAAAGAGGGGGGCTGAGGTTTGAGGACAACCCATGAGGCTTTGATATCCAGCCTCCCGTTGTCCAGCACTGCCGCCTCAGCCCTGGTTCCCACCAGCTCCCCTTTCCACACTCTCCAACAGTGCGAAGGAGCAAACCTCTATAACAAGCAGAGCCAACACTGACTCAAACACAGCAGTGCTACCCACAGGGCAGGGGTGGGCCTCGAGGGAGCCCCGTTGCCCGGGGCCAATTCCCGTGTCCTTTCATAGAGGTGCAGCTTGTCTTTGTTGGAGTGAAGCATCTTCACATCCTCAAAGGCGTAGTAAGCAGCCAGCATGAAGTTGACGTCCCCCGTGGTGAGGAGGTCGAAGACGCAGGACTGGAAGTAGAGATCTTCCACGGGCAGCTTTTCCCTGCACTTGGCCGTGGCCGTCTCGTAGGTGAAGGCCTCGGGAGGGGCCGGGGAGCTGGGTCCCTTGCGACGGGCACGGCCGTCCGTGGCCTGAGCCGAGCGGACGCTCTGGAAGTCAATCTGTTGGTTGAGAGGGCACCCGCGGAGGCACAGGTAGAGGCCCTGACTGTCCCGGTCCTCCACGGCGTTCACCACCTCCTCCGGCATGCGCACGGCGAAGGTGAGGTACCGGCCCACCTGCCTCACCACGATGGTGGTGCCGATGTATTTGGCCTGGATCTCGATGTGTTGGCCCGACACCTTCTCGGTGATCTTCAGGCTGTTGGCTCCGTGCTTGTCTCCGCCGTTCTTGGAGCCGTCGGCAAAGGCGGCGGGCAGCTCGTCCATCTCAGCCTGGTACACTTTCTGTTCCACGCACTCCTGGAAGCTCTTGAAGATGATGGTGAGCTGTGAGGTGGTGGGGAGGAAAGAAAGGAAGAGGGTTACAACTGGTAACCAGGATCCAGAGGCAGGTTACCAAGCTAGGAAAGGATTTGGAGCATATCTCCTATGAGGAATGGCTGAGGGATCTGGGGCTGTTTAGCCTGGAGAACAGAAGGCTGAGGGGGTCAATCTGTTCCCCCAGCTAACGAGAAATAGAACAAGAGGAAATGG
>WBNH01006599.1:10538-22956 GCA_013401255.1 Urocolius indicus | reverse complement strand
CTCATGTTTAGCTCATTATCAATTACGACTCCTAGGTTCATAGGCTATATCAGCCAGAAACACAAATGTTGATTTTAGATTTGGTCCTTGTGGCAAGAACTCCACTTAACGAGAAGATTGTTTAAAGGAGCCAACAGGATTTATCAGATCAGTAAAATGCAATCAAGAATCTTTGAAATGTTACCCTTTTGTTTCATGCACTAGTACTAAAGACTCTATTTCAAAATATTTCTGTTTAAAAAAGCCACTGAAATTATAAGATACCAGTTAAACTACAAAAACACCACAATACTTACTAGAGCAGAACTCTTGAGAAGATCTAGAACTTGCACTTTTATTTTGTGCCAAGGAATAAACCAGGGTTATATTCTAAAATCCCGGAATACAGTGCCAACAATGGTTTGCTAAGAGGACAATAGATGCTCAGAGTCTAATGCTTCTTTGTCCAACTTAAGCCTCACCTTCTTTCAGTGCTTTATCCATGTTGTGAGAAATGACCACTCTCCTTGATTGGATTGAATCATGAGAGCTTCCAGACCAGTTACTCTGAAATTCAAAAAGGACATTTACTGTAAGAGGAAGGAATAAACCAAAAATGAAAGAATATACAAAACTGGAACTCAAGGTGATAGCACTATATAACTTGTTTTTTTAGTATGAATATTGTCACTCCATATGATTAAAACAGACAACTGTCAATTGTCTATGAGGTTATTATACATCATGTGTTAACCTCACATTAATACCCATTGTTTCAAATTGTATGCTGTACAGCTTGCCAAATTATCTTAAGGTTGAGCTATCTTGGTAAAAGGGAGCTATATCCATCTGGAATAAGACATGTATTTAATAAAATAATTGAAACTTCTAATCAATATTTTCACTTCTTTTAAGATGTCCCAGAGACGGGTCAACAGCAAATACAACATCTTTACAGCCTACTGTCACAACACCATTTAGCTTTATAAAGCTCTTTTAAAATCAAAGCCAAGCCCTTAGGTCTCCTACAGTAATTTCAGTTCACATGCATTTCCCAAAGACTATTCTGGCCACTGTATTTTAAGCTGCTTGACTATACAAACATTTGTCATAACACAAACATAGCTCTTCATGGCATACAAACAGGTGGGCTGACAGAAAAACATTTTTCAAAGTATAGCAAAAAGCACTATTTCATGCTATTTTAATACAGAGATGAGCAGAACTCAAATTAGAAAGAGAAATTGTTCTCAATGCTACTCTGTTTACTTTGCTCCTCTTGAAGGGAGGACAGACTCTCCTTGGTGAGGAGATAACGCTTAAGAAATGTATCAATCCCTCCAAAAGGAGAATAAGCAAGCAGCACAAACTTAAAGCAAGGTGTTAAGCAAAACCTTTTAATGTTTTTAAAGGTAGCATGACATTATTTCAGTCAATTTGTAGGCTACTATTACTACTACTAGCTGCTATTATGGTGTAACACGTTTTCCTTCTACTTAAGATACATGTATATAGTCTAGTATAAAGCAAGTCCCATGGGACACAGCACAGTCCCAAGGGTCAAAGCACTATCCCAAGAGCAAAGGAAAGCTGCTCTGTCGCTCCCACAACTAACTTACAACACTGCTACAGCTAGTTTCCAGGTCTTGAGTACCTTTCTTGCACCCACAGTTAATTTGTCCCAGCTTCTGAGGGACTGCAGCAACACTCCCTAAACTTCTTCCAGTTGCTACTGTGAGACCAAGACTGTGGTCTTCCAGCCACTTTCTCCTTTCCTTGACAACACTATCATTGTCAAAAGCAGCAAGATGTCAGCATGTTGGCTTCCATTTGCAATCCCTCATATTGTCAAAATTATAGTTATGGAGGAACAAGAACAGAGTATTATCTGATTAGTGAACCATTACAGATTTTCATGGCCCCCTTTACCTGAAAGTAATTCTGGTAAAAGCTTAAGCCATATCCACCTATAGGGCTGCAGAAAGTGTTTTTGCTGTTGGGAAGAACACATAACAACAATATTTGCAAGGCTCCAATACATCACCTCTGACCGCTAATGTTGTTGTGCTTCTCGTGGAAAGCTGTGTTAATGCCAGTCATACAATTACTTAAGGATTTTTTCTGCCTTTTTTGCAGCAGGAAATAGGATGATTCATAACCACTCCAATTTAAAAAGAGAAGAGGCAGACTCACAGAGGCATTAAACATCCCAAATACATTTGAGGAGGGGGAAGGGATTCATAAAGCCCTTTTAAGAAAAGCCACTCAGTTCTTTCTGTGAAGAAAGAGCTGCTAAACACAAGGTCACAATCCTGACTGAAGTTCTATGCTCTAAAATGGCCATAACTTACAAGCCGAAATTATTTTATTTATGAGGCTGGTCAAATATCAGCCAAATACCAGAATGGGGTGGCTGAGAGGCTGTGGAGTCTCCATGTCTGAAGATGTTTGAAAGTCCACAGGAGAAAGCCCTGAGAAAACTACCTAGCTGAACCCACTCTGAGCAGGAAGGTGGGCTAGATGCCCCCCAGATACTCCTTCCAACCTGAACTGTTCTGTGGATTTTTTATGATCCTTCAGAGAACTATGAGTTTAATGTAGTGACTGATAATTGATCAGATCTTAAGTTACCTTCTGTAAAACAGCAGCTCAAATCCCTTTTTCTTTTCATCCACGTAAACTTGCATTTATCAGAATCGAGCATTAAATCTTGTTAGCTTAGATTTGCTGTTTAATAGTCTGGTTCCTGTGACAACAATGATGACAAATTAACTAAAAAAACCCTAAAAACCTAACAGGCACTCTAAGCTGCCTGACATATAGCAACAAACACCTTAAATCCAACAGTAGCAACCTAGTAACGCAGGTTTACCAGCACCTGTGACAGCAGAAGGATTTCACAAAATTGAGTCCAAACTCAGCTCTAACAGCTGAATGAAAATTCCTGCAGATTTCACTAGAAGATTTTCTTTTAACCCCTGCCTCAAGTCAGATGGAGGATGTATGTAGAGAACAGGTTCAGCTAGAAAACCTAGACTTGAATGTTTTCACATTTTTTCTCCATGTCGCTCATCTAAAGGAAAATGGTGCTACATTTCACGAAACAGTTGGCATAACCCTGACTGAGCCAAAGATGTTCACAAAGATATTTAAAACAACTCAAAGCTCTAGCTTAGATATTCTTCTATATTGATTAAAACCTGGTAAGTTTCCATTAGTCCCGAGTTATACTACCACAACTCCCAAAAATGCTTCACTCCTTAGTGTTTATTATTGAAAAATGGAGGAAACCAGATTAAAACTTGTCAAAGTAACTTGAAAGAGTAGGGGTGGAGCAAGTTTGGAAAGCACATGCAAAGAACGAGGTTGCTAACAAACAGGGAGGCCTGTTTCCTGTTTCAAGTTTTCCCCAATTTTGACATTGTTTACATGCTGGGAAAGGGGAAAAAAAAGCCTATTTCCTGGCGACTTCTCAGTAATACTCTTTGTTTGATACTTTTGAAAAATGATTTAAGATACAAACAACAGTCCAAAAAGCCCATGGGAAAAAAAAATAAAAACACAAAGGCTAGCATTAAGCCTGAAATTTTTCCGTAGGTTTAAGTTCCCACAGTTGCAAAAATTGATTTAATATCGTTTATTGGTTTAAAGAACTCATGCAACTTAAAATTCATTTTGAAGAAAACAATACATGTTAAATAATAAAGAATTAAGAAGGTATTTCAACAACTACACTGAATAAGTCACAACGCACAGAGAACACAGGACTACATTCCACTTTCAAGAAATCCATCAGCAACACTCAGTCGTCAAACACAATCCTTAGAACATCACAGCAGGAAAGCCAGGCACATGCTACCCATACACCACCCACAGACTTACTCTGCCACAGAATTAAAGGCAGAAGTGGAGGAAAATTAACAATTATTTCTATTATATTAACTCAATTACAGCAAAACTGGAACAGAGCTCAGGACAGATCTCACAATACAAATAGGCACTGGGCACGAGACATTTGGTTCAATCAGTCATCTAAAAGGCAAAAACTGCATATATACCAGAACCATCCAGTTACCTATAGCTACTCATTCCACCCACTGCTGCCCTATTAACTTTCTTCTTTTCTTTTTAAAACGTACATTAACAGCAGACTAGACTTGGATGACAGCGAGTCACAGCTCCACAAAATACTTCACTGAACTCTGCATAAATTCAGTTTTAAGTGATCTGGATACATGTTTTCTTGTGGTAGTAAATTTTACTTATGATGCAAACATAAATTTTCTATTCACAAGAATTAATATTTTTAATTAATACCTACAGTTTTATTTAAGATTACAAAGCAAGTATGTATGCGTCACATTAAGCATTAATCTACATATAGTAAAGGATATCATGACACATTTAAGGCACGTTAATCCTATTATGCTAAGCATCATTATCTCAATAACAATTTTATAATATCAGCATATCTTATAATAAACACAGAAGCTACTATGTTAGTGGAAGTATGGGGATCTCCTATCCAGAATGTACCATCTTCAAAACTGAAAAAAAAAGACTGTAGCAGTATAAGAATTTTACAATCAGGGTAGAATTTTCTTCACTTGAGACTTCATGTAATACTAAACAGATAAGAATACGCAAAAGAAACTTTTTTCAGGCAATACATTCATTTCCATCAATACAGCTATGAAATAATTATAAGTTAGCATTCAAATTTCTGCTCAGCAAGAAATACAGCATTATTCTCTGTTGAGATCTTTATTACTGCCATCAAAATAAAGGCTTACGTCCATGCATGTCAGGGTACATGCACAACTCCAGTCTATTGAACAGACACCCTCCTCCCCTGTTAAAAACAGACAACAAGAACTTATAGCCTATACTTCAAGGCCAAAATAGCCAAGTGCTACGAAAACTGAATTGCTGGCAAGCCAGAGAAACCTGCACAGACTCAAGCCTCGGCTGCAGAGTCTCAGCTTGACAGAGAGAACTTCCTGTGTTGTCAGTTGGTACACTCTCTAAACACATGACTTCTCACCATACAAAAGTAGGGTGTTCCGTCTTTTTAACAGAGCATCACAAAACAGGTAGAACGAGCCATCATTAATTTTATTAATGTTTGCTTGTTCTCACTCACTGTGCATGCTTAACAAGAGAAAAAAAATATGATTACTCATATAAACCTTCCTTGGGCATAATGTGAACTTGTTCCCCTCAAGAACATATAGTATTTTATTTTTTGCTCATCACTTAAAGTGGCAGCTTGAGAAAGGATATAGTATTCTACATAACATCCTCTTCCTTGGGTACATGTTGCTGCTCCCCTTTACAGTACACAAGGAACAACATCTTGTAGTAAGAAAGAACCTGATCATATTTTAGTTTCAATATCTTGAATGCAAGATCCTTTCACTCTTTACCTTATTACAGAGGTTTCAATTGCAACTTTAAGACTCCTCTGTCTTAAAGAGACTTGGACAGTAAGATCCCAATGAGCTAACCACCCACCCTTCTTATTGACTCAGCTCAGTTATGAGGAGAGATGAACTAGCTATCTTGTCACTCATTAAACTTTTCAAGTGTGACGCAGTCCCTACATAGGTAAAAACAACAATTTCCAAAGCAAAGTATGAAATGTCAGTCTAACATTACATTGAAAAAATTAGATGTCAAGCACAATACAATACAGTGCTGAAGACAACACAGGATACAATGGACAGAAACAGAGTTTCACAACAAGACATCTCTAAATATACATGACAGATAAAAGGTTGTGTGGAAAAACTATGTCTGCTTACCACTAAAGAGTCATGGACAAATAAGTGAGTCTGAAAAATTTCTGCATCATTCTCTTAAAATTTTAAAATGCTCCTGAAATCAGCAAGAAATGCTCCAATATCTTCTCATTATTTTCATCTCAAGACTTCCCTAGCAGTAAACTTACCTGCATTATCAAAAGCCGATTGCTGACCTGCCTATATAAGAGAGCGCACTAATAACAAAAGTATCAGACTCAGTCCAGTTAAACCAAACTTGAACATAACCTCTCCTTTCAATCCAAAAATAAATGACAAGCTAAAAGAATGGCAAGAGGTCAGAATAATCAAATGCAAGCCCACGAGGATCTAAACCAAGCATGACCGAAGAGAGCCAGCAAAGAACGCGATGACCAGCAGAAGTAACACAAAAATCCTGCAAAAAATCAGAGTTCAGTATTCCCTAGTGGACCAGAGAATGAGACAGACCATAGAACTTGCTTGGCTTTAGGTTGATAAAAACCCCGTGAATGCTTTCTAACACTTACAAAAGTGTAAAGATGATGACTGAAAGGAGTTAGGAAGTTTCTCCTCTCCCTCACAACTGCTCCAAACTGTTTATTACCTCAAGAACTGCTTTGCACTGTGCTTGAAATTGATGCCCACAGCTGGCAGACCTTCCACTTCCTACAGCTGCTGGGGCTCCTGCAAGCTTACTTTCTCAAGATTCATCTCATGGCAAAAGCCCAACACTGAATGGAAAGTAAAACCATGTGTCCTCTCTCTCCACTTCCTTTATGTTCCTTGAAAAGGGCAGAGCACCCAGCTTGGGTACCATAGCAAATATTCAACCTAGGTTAATTTGCCACTCAGACCATTTCCATTAACTCACTAGTTGTCCTCCTATGGCTTAGATAAAAACCACTGCTCTCTTCCAGGATCCAGATTTTTCAACAATTACCTGATTCAACAACAAAATATTTACCCAGGACCTCTATGATTTACAAAATGTCCACAATCAAGGATGCAATAAGGCTTCAGGAACATACAACATGGTCACACACGCCTCCCTCAGGGCCAGAAATTAACAGGTATTTCTGAAAACAGAGAGCTACTAAACTGAAGCAAACAAAGTGACCAAATATGTCAGGAGTTGAGTTTTAACTACACAAAATCATTGGCAACTATGATTAATAAGACAAGAGAATCAGTATACCCTTTTTGCTGAAAAAAAAAATCCCACACTTACTTACTTCTGTTGGTGCTGCAAGACAAACTATGTAGATCATTGTCTAGACACAGTTAATTCATTTAATATGAATTTTAAATGCAGTAATTAGTCCTCAAACTAATCCTTGTTTTCTGCATTATTTCAATGAAGTTGATAATGCAGCTCTCCATAATTCTGAGTTTTTGCTTTGAATCAAAGTCAAAACACTATGCTGCAAAGAAAACTCCGTCCTGACAGGTTTTTTGGCAGAGAAACAACTCACACTGGAAACGTGGGAAAAAGTGTTTTCCTTCCCCGTCCCACTAACTTGGTTAACATGGTTCTTCATACGAATCAAAGCCATATGCCCTATAACCACACAAGTTCATAGCAGTGTAGGGAGAAAGCTTGAATTTTAAAAGTTGACACGTGTTCTAACAGGGTTATCTTTGGTACAAACAAGTTCATTGATATGTTAGAAGAGAAAACTCCCTTTGAGACAGACATTTTAATGAAGTCTAATTGTGTCACCATTCTTGCTTTTTGCTGTCCTTCACCACCACAAATAATCTTGTCCTAAAGCAGGTACTGAGAAGTGCTGAAAAATATGACAGTCACATAATGCACAACTTCAAGGTGTTGTTCTATTTCCACTATTTCAACATCAATAGAAACTATTTACCAGTATTATTAATGCCTGCAAGTACTTAAATTAATAAGTAAACCAATATTATGAGTTTCTCGTACTCCTCTCCTGCCTTCTTTTTCCAATAAAAATATAAAAGAACTCTGGAAGAAACACTAAGCTTTATATGGAAGACTGCCCACATAGATATACCTTGCAATCAGAGCTCTCAAACAGAAGGACTGTTGAAAACACACCTCATCATGGGAATACAAACTGCACACTTCATCACAGAATGGTAGGGGTTGGAAGAGACCTTTAGAGATCATCTAGTCCAACGCCCTTGCTCAAGCAGGTTCACCTAGATCTGGTCACTCTAGAACACGCCCAGGTAGGTTTTGAAAACCTCCAGAGAAGTAGACTTCATAACCTCCCTCAGGCAGCCTGTGCCAGGGCTTTGTCACCCTTACAGTAGTTTTTCCTTAAGTTCAAATGGAACTTTTTGTGTTACAGCTTTTGTCCATCACCTCTACTCCCATCACAGGATACTACAGAAAATAAGTGTTGCCCCAATCTCTTGATATCCACCTTTCAAATACTTTCATCACCACTCTCCTCCAGGCTGAACAGCCCCAGCTCCTGCAAAGCTTTCCTCATATGAAAGATGCTCCAGACCCCTGATCATCTTGGTGGCCCTGTGCTGGACTCTCCAGAAGACCCCTGTCCCTCTTGAGCTGGGGAGGCCAGAACTGGACACAGGACTCCAGATGAGGCCTCTCTAATACAGAGTAGAGAAGGTGAGAACCTTCCTTGAATTGCTGGCCACACTCGATGCACTGCAGAATGTCATTGGTCTTCATGGCCACGAAAGCATATTGCTGGCTCATGTTTAGTTTATTATCAACCCAGGACTCCCAGGTCTCTCTCTGCAGAGCTGCTCTCCAGCAGGTCAGTCCCCAGCCTGTACTGGTGCATGGAGCTGTTCCTTTCCAGATGCAAGACTCTGNGTGTCCAAAGCCTTGCTAAAGCCAAGGTAGATGACATCCACTGCTATCCCCTCCTCTAGCCAGCCAGTCATACCAACATAGAAGGCTATCAGATTGGTCAAACAGGATTTCCCCTTGGCGAATCCATGTTGACTCCCTCTAATAACCAACTTTTCATTCATGTGTTTTGAGATTACATCCAGGATGAACTTTTCCATCAGCTGTAGTTTCCCAGGTGCTCCTTCTTGCCCTTTTTGAAGACTGGAGTGACACTGGCCTTTCTCCAGTCCTCAGGTATCTCACCTGCGTTCCACAATCAATCACAAGGTTTGTTTTCCCATTCTCAGCAGGTATGAAATGCTCCTGCTCAGATACCCGACTCTAGCACAGTTTTCACCTTTCTGGTCCCAAAAGGGTTACACAAACAATATTTAGGACAAAGCACAGCTCCACATTTAGAATGATGGCTTCTCTAGTAATAAGTTCAAGGAAAATTAAAAAAGGCATATGTTTGATATTCTGAACTCCAAACCTGCAACACAGCATTTCTCCATCAACATTACTCTCTTACATGCACAGGTCCGTGAAAATCAACAATGCTAAACTCACATTGTAAGTGCTTGCAGAATTGAGAACTTAGGAAAAAAAACCTCCCTTTTTTCACTAAAGCATAAAGTCCCTTTGAAGTTGATCAGCAGTACTCTCACCCACTTTGCAAGGGCTGAGTCTGACTCCCACTAGAGTAAATATTTATTACTGAATACCTAGTGTTTCCTCATCTAACCCCAATGTTAAAAGTCAAAGAACAAAAAAATTACCCTATCCACCTTGAGTTCATGTACCCGACACATGCAGAGCAAGATGCCAGCCATAAGACTTTCCTAAAAGGGTTATAAAATAAAACAAAAATTCTTAGGCCAACAGAAAGTTCTTCCCTCTTCTTAAGGGAGAGAGAAGGCTGAAGAAGTTCCAGCTTTACAGTCATCCTACTACTGGCTCCCAGAAAAGACTAGACAATGGGAGAGTAACAACTGAATGATAAAAAAGTTATGTAAATATAAAAGGTTGTAAAATAAAAAGATTAACCTACAGCTTTTTCAAAGATAAATGTACAAAGAAAACTTTGCAAGAAACATTATAGTGAACAGCACTTCTATGTGCTGCATATATAGACACCATGATTTTCTTCACCGCTAAAGCACCAATTAGGAAATATGCTAAACATATGCAAAATTGTGTTCAGAAGAAGTATGTCAAAGAGCTTTGCAGCCCTGAAGCCATTTTGTATCAGGAAAAAAAAAAAAAAAGAAGGAAAAAAAAAAATCAACAAAATCATAAACAGAAGGCATGAGAAACCCAAATAAAGATGCCTGGAATTACAGCTTCTAAATAGAAAGGGTAAAATGCCTTGCTCCTTTTCTGACACTCCCTCTCATACAACCAACTTAAATTTGGAAAACAGTGCAGAAAGTGAGGAAAGAAAAACTTTAACTGAGATGATAAAGAAACAATCTCATAAAAAAAAGAAAAGGTTGCAGCAAATACTACCACTTTATCAGTGACTTTTAAATACCAGGTTTCAGTTTCCTTCTGAAACAAGGAACACATACCATAGAGCTACAATAAACCCAAATACCACATACTGCACCACACGAAGCAAGAGCAGATGTACACAATTTGACACTAAACGAGAGCATCTTGGAAAGAAACAGGCAGTAATAAATCACAAAAAGAAAGTGCATATGGTATAGTAACTGAAGTGACTGTATTTGTCTCTGGATAGTTGTAGCTTCACTCCTGTTCAGTGGGCTTATGTATTACATTTTTTGTAACAGGAGAGAGAGAGTACAATATTTTTTTTTTCCCTAGTCAACTCTCAGCTTCCAAAATTAAGTAAGTTTTCCTTGTTTGGCTGTTTCACGAATCTGCAAGTTGCCCCTCATTGTAGCAGCAGGGAGATTTCAGTTACGTTTACATGAAGTTTTTTGTACTATGTATACAATATGTTCTCCTAAAAGTAAATTAGACACACCCAGATGTTCAGGTAAGTGTACCAACACATAAATGTCACTGGAACTATGGCATTATCACAGAAATATTTGATCTTACAAATCTGAAGGTAAGAGGTATTTATTACTGACGGAGGTTTTTTTTTTCCTTTTTTCTTGCGTTTGGTGTGAAACAGTGAAGTACAAAAGTATCCAGACCTTTACTAATCAAGTGCTTATGCACTTCATACACATTCGTTCTACAGCAGTCCACATTTGTTCTACGGCATTCCTACAACAAAATCCCACTGAACAATCCCTAGTTGTACCCACGTAATACAGTATATACAGGACAGGTACCTTCTGCTTATCACTTGCTCCTCAACTTCCACATTTCCCACTTCTAACACTCATATGCACTATTTATTCCTCACTTCCTTCAAACGACTGCGCATGATCTTGAGCCTTCAAAGCACAGAGGATTTTTAAAAGTACACTCAGGAGATAAAACAACTCACACACACGGGCATCAGTACAAATAGATTCTGAACGCACCTGCATGAGTTGTATTATTTGTCAAAGTCGGAAACCCCTTGTCAAACAATTCCTTCTACTAACAACAGTTTCCTGCCTATTCCCATTGAACGCAGGACAGTAAAAATATATTGCTCACAAACATAGACTCTTTCCCTCTATAAGTCAAAGAACAAAGGAATAAACCACTACTGCAGGCTGTCTGCTGGTTTGATTGGCAAGACAGAAAGATCGTCAACGATAACGGCAAGTGATTTCTAACACGTTCTCTGCCCTGCCAGCACCCTCTGCTTTTCTGCAAATTCAGCTGCACTGACTGTAGCCCCAAAAATGCAGAAGTGACAGCATTATTTACTTGCTGCTAACAAGAAAGGTACAAGTACGTAATGAACTGGGTCACCAGAACAGCTAAGCTGTACACCAAGGCGGCACAAATTATGCTTTTTCTTTCTAGAGTGCTCTCAGGTATCCTGTGCTACACTATCAAACTCAAATGGCACTTAGCTGGTATAGTGCTGCAGCACTTCACGTACTAACACACCCCGCTAAAATCCACAACTGCCTGGCTGAACCAAGGGCCAAGGGCACCCAGTCGGCGTCACTGGCTGCGATGTCCAACACCGCAACCCCGTGACCCATAGACAGGAGGAGTGCAGGCTGATCCTCATTTCCAGCAGTTTTTCAGGCCTGTCTAGGAGCAGCTCTGGAGCACTGGATGCCTTGATGGGGAGCAGGGGCGTGGATGGGAGGAGAGTTATTTTAACTAGCACCTGTAGTCAAGTCTCCAAAAATCTTGAGTTACCAGTCCTGTTCAGAAGAAACTAAAACAACTATTCCTAAGCAGCAAGCCACAGAGAGCTCGGGAACATCAATTAGTACATTTTAGAAGACGTACGGAATGCAAATTTGTTTCTCTTTTGCATAGAGCTCCGCGGCGGTTTGGGAACACGCTGGCACTTCCTCAAGGCATTATGATAACGCTATCTAAAGCTGCCCAAACTTCAGAGCATGCATTTCAGCAATGCTACACCGGCTCTTCGAGCGTGTCTCCCTCTTTTACTAACGACGTTTCAGCTGGAGAAACAGAAGAGGATTTGACACACAGCCAACAACAAATCGTCACACGAGCGTTCCCGCAGTCCGCAGGGCTCTCTCAAAGACTTGGTTCTTCCTGCCCGCCTGCTACCCTCCTGCACAACTTTTCCCTTTCAAAGCCCAAAGGCCGGCTGAAAGTAGGCAGGGTCTTGCAGGCGTCGGAGGACGCCTGGACGCCGAGTCCGCTCGGCGGGGCGCTCCGCGGCGGCTCGAGCCCCGCACCGCCTACGTCCCCGTCC
>WBNH01006595.1:314461-371397 GCA_013401255.1 Urocolius indicus | reverse complement strand
ATGCAACCATTTTCCCACAAATTCCATTCAAAATCTTTTTGTTTGCAATATTTAAAAAAAGGCTCCAAAATAAGAAACTTTAGGAGGAAAGGCAAAGCAACCTTTTGGGTTTTAAGGAACCTGATATAATCCTGTCTAGTATCACAGAATCTTAAGGGTTGGAAAAAATCTCAAAAGATCATCTAATCCAACCCCCCTACCAGAGCAGCACCACCTGGAGTAGGTCACACAGGAACTCGTTCAGGTGGGTTTGGAATGTCTCCAGAGAAGGAGATTCAACAACCCATCTGGACACCCTTACAGTGCCCTGTCACCCTTACAGCGAAGAAATCCTCCTGACACTCTTTTGTAAACATTAATGAGGATGTATCTTACCTTTACCTGGATGTTTAATTGTTCAGGAAATATTCAGTCATCTTAATGTCAGGAATCAAGGAACCTTTGAAAAAATATATGGTCAGCCCTTTGCGTAATTAATTTACTTAGACATATGCATCCAGTTCCATCTAAGGGATTTACAAACATCTACCCTTCTACTGTGACAGGTGGATGCCAGGTGGTAGACACTCAGACATCTTAAATGTCACTATATGCCTACCCTCAGAAGAATGTATGATCTCCTCTAAATCTTCAGGTAAAAAAAAGTAAACATTAAAAGGACTCAGAGGCAATAGGATTTTTAATTCATTCTGTTTATAACTTATTATTTAAATATAGCTTAACAAGGCAAACAAAGCTGAGTGTCCATATCCCATTATCTTTTTATATTCTAGGAAAAAATACAGACAATGCACAAAAAGTCAAAAATAGAGCAGCTTGTGGTTATGTTGCTATAGTTACAGGATGATCAGAGGCTTTGCTAAGCCAGAAAAAGAAATGAGTAGTTTCAAATAGTTTTGTACCTAGTCACTGCAGATAGTGCTACATTTCCAAGTACTCAGTTTTGGTCTGCTTCACACTGCTGAAATGCAAAGAAGCCATTTGCCTCTTGAAGTTACTTATGAATAAAAAAATAAATTTGCATTTTACATCTGAGAATTTCCATATAGATTTCAAATGAGAAAAAAAAAAAACAGCTGCTATTAACAGTCATGGTCAGAACACATGTTGTTTTGTGCTTTGTTTTGTATTTTCTTCTCAGAATAATTCGTTTTTCTACTTTTCATTACAAAATGAGGCATGATATCTTTAAATACTTTCACAAAAATAAATACAGCAGTGTGAAATGATCAGTTTGGAAAGAATAGCTCAATATATTTGTCACTAGAAACATTAAAAAACATTAATAAACATTCTACCTTTTAAAAAATAATTTCAGTACAGATTATGTGTAAAAACCACTCACTTGGAGATATCAATTTTGAAGTATTCAACAGAATTTGGAAAGTCCTGACAGGAACTGATAAGGAGAAACAAAGAATTACTTTTACACCAGCCAAAGGTCTATGTATAAACTTTTATCCTCTTGATTCCAAAAATTTTAAGCCTGCTTTTACTTCATGTTTTGCTGAATGAATGTTTTGTTTTTTTACCTAAATGTGAAAAATACACACATTAACAAATGTTATTCCCAACTCTCTCAGCTCCTCTTCAGTGAATTCTTGTGCAGACAATGAAGCACTTGCTACTTCTAAACATGTCCATCTTTCCTTGCAGATTAAAGT
This sequence comes from Urocolius indicus, assembly GCA_013401255.1. Lineage (NCBI taxonomy): Eukaryota > Metazoa > Chordata > Aves > Coliiformes > Coliidae > Urocolius > Urocolius indicus. The sequence goes on along the minus strand of WBNH01006595.1, from coordinate 369,733 downwards.
GTGTGGTACAAATCTTTTACTGTTTCACTCTAATTTATTCTAATGTAAGTATATGTCTTTCCACCATCTAAAAGGACTCCACTGACAATTAAAATATGTATTCTATTACAAAAATGTTATCATAGGGAATGACTACAACCTACTAGAAGAAGTAAAATGACAGCATTCAGTCAGACTTGGAAGAGCTTTGTCTTAAGGTGAAGAAAGAGTTTGTAATAAAATGAGATTAGCTACAGCTTACCTACCAGGACTTGTACATTTAAAGCACCCCAAAAGAAGTGTGAAAGATAATTATCCTGCAGTCCACTGCCCTTTTCCATATCTCAATTGTGCATGGAGCTTGTAGACTTCTGGAGGCTGATGGGCCTGCTTTGAGCAGGGAGTTGGACCTGATGGCCTTCAAAGTTCTCTTCCAGTCAAATTATTCTATGGTGTATGCTGCCTTTCAGAGATTCTGACTATACAAAACTCTTTTCTACCTTTTTTGAACTCTGGTACTTAAAGTTTTACTGACCTTTGCTATAGAAAAAGAAGAGCAATTGAAATCCCTAGATGCTAAATTAGATGTAGCATCCCTAGATGTTAAATTAGATGTGGCTTCCAATTAAAAGCCAATTTCTCAGATCACATCCAACATGTTCAAACTTCCATTCCAGTCAGACCTAGGCATGTGATGACCTTTGTGGGAAAAACTTAGTCTTCTGCTGACACTTAAAGCAGATCAATTGTGCATCTGCTTGTGTCTGTATTATTTGTGATATTACATCAACATCAACCAACAGAATACCATCACCTATAATAAGGGAAACTGGTCCCTGACCTCAATTTGCTCTCAATTATGGAATTTAGTTGGAGGCCTGTGGCCAGTGGGGTTTCATAGGGATCAGTTCTGGGGCCAGTTTTATTCAATACCTTCATCAATGATCTAGATGAAGAGGATTATAGTGTAGCCTTGGCTGACAATAACCAAAACACACAGTTACTCATTCCTCCCCACTTCAGCAGCATGGGAAGGAGAATCAAGAGGGAATTCTAGAGCTTTGTGGGTTGAAATAAGGACAATTTAATAGAACATAGAGAATAAGGAGTTAAAATATGAGATACAGAAAATGAGCAAAGCCCAGTGTAACTGTTTACTGCTGGCAGCCCAACACGTAGAAACTAAAGTTCCCACCTTCTCAGGCAGCTGTCTTTATATCCTGAGCTTGACATCAGCATGGTCCTGTGTTCAGTTCTGGGCTCCCCAGCTCAAGAAGGACAGAGAACTGCTGGAAAGAGTCTAGTGAAGGACCACCAAGATGATCAGGGCAGTGGAACATCTCTTCTATGATGAAAAGCGGCAGAGTCTGGGGATGNTAAAATATGAGATACAGAAAATGAGCAAAGCCCAGTGTAACTGTTTACTGCTGGCAGCCCAACACGTAGAAACTAAAGTTCCCACCTTCTCAGGCAGCTGTCTTTATATCCTGAGCTTGACATCAGCATGGTCCTGTGTTCAGTTCTGGGCTCCCCAGCTCAAGAAGGACAGAGAACTGCTGGAAAGAGTCTAGTGAAGGACCACCAAGATGATCAGGGCAGTGGAACATCTCTTCTATGATGAAAAGCGGCAGAGTCTGGGGATGGTTCAACCTAGAGAAGACTGAGGGAGGAGCTCATTAACACAAGTATTTGAAAGGTGTTTGACAAGAGGATGAGGTGGCACTTTTTTTCTGTTGTGTCCAGTGACAGGACAAGGCATAATGGGCATAAGTGGGAACACAAAATGTTTCACTTAAACATAATGAAGAATTCTTTTACTCTAAGGGTGACGGAGCACTGGAGCAAGTTGCATGGGAAAGATCGGAAGAGCACACGTCTGAATTCTTTTACTCTAAGGGTGACGGAGNGCATAATGGGCATAAGTGGGAACACAAAATGTTTCACTTAAACATAATGAAGAATTCTTTTACTCTAAGGGTGACGGAGCACTGGAGCAAGTTGCATGGGAAGGTTGTGGAGTCTCCTTCTTTGGAGGTTTTCCAGACCTGCTTAGACTTATTTCTGTGTGACCTGATCTAGCTGGTCCTGCTTTAGCAGGAGGGTTAGACTAGATGACCTCTAAATGTTCCTTCCAACCCTTACCGTTCTATGATTCTTATTCTATGATCGTTAAAACCTAATTTCTATATCTACCTGTAAATATCTGATCTGTAGACTGAAACCAGCAAGTTTCAATGTCAGTAGGAAGTTAATATTTGATAAAGATCTAAGATGTCTGGGATGATTTAGCCTTGTTGGTAGATGTCATAGAATCATAGAATGGTAGGGTTTGGAAGGTGTCCTTAGAGATCATCTAGCCCAGCCCCCCTTGAGAAACAGGTCGACCTAGATCAAGTCACACAGGAACGTGTCCAGGTGGGAAATGAAGACCTCCAAGGAAAGAGACTCCACACCCTCCCTGGGCAGCCTGTTCTACTGCTCCCTCACCCTCACAGTGAAGAAACCAAGTCGTTCTATCATTTTATCTATTGACTGGCATTAGCCTTATCAGCTACAGGGGAAGCTTCTGGCAGGTCTTTGTTTTAAAGAAGCCACCTCTGTAGTCCCTCTGGCCCAGGCAAAACCACTACAATGTCATTCATTTCACTTCAGCACAGATGTTTAAAGTAGATCAAAAGAATCTTTCCCTGGAAGTGATTCAGATAACATCACAAGGGAATCTGGATATTATTTGAGATATCTCAGGGAAATTTGTGTGTTCTCCTGATGCTGCTTCAGAAGGCCTTTGGTCTCTCATAGGTCCAATGTCATATTTACCATCCATATGTATCATTATCTTAGTCTCGTGTGTCATCATGGCATTTGCTAAAATTTATTGCATCAATGTAGGTCTCTTCCTCCTCCAAATTATGAATGCTGCAAGAGATAGATAAGCAAAACAGGACAACACATACTTGATTTCAGCCTACTGTGTATCCCAAACTGCTAAAGACTGTGATAGATAAGAAATGAAAATGAGAAGACTAGCTGATGAGTTTTCAGAGAAAACGTACAATGGTTTGCAGGTGAGATAATGACTTATCCCATCGTGTTCTTAGAATGTCTAAAGACTTGAATGAAAAATATGCTATTCATTATACATGCATTGCAGATTTACCATTAGGCCAGTAATTTTTCTGGCATAGAAAAATATCACCAAAGTAACTCATATTTCAAATGAAATACAAGAGACCTACCTTGCAAGAGTCATCAGTGGTATCCTGTGGCTTTGGGGTGAGAGAAATATCTGTTATCTCATAGGTAGAGGTTAATTGTCCACGTAATTTAGATATTTCAAGATATTTGTACAGAGTTCTTAGCACAAAGTGAGTTAACTGTGATTTTTGAAAAAAAAAAAAAAGATTGTCATACAAATGTTTTTATCCTTGACAATTTAATTTCTTTTTNGTATTATTTGTGATATTACATCAACATCAACCAACAGAATACCATCACCTATAATAAGGGAAACTGGTCCCTGACCTCAATTTGCTCTCAATTATGGAATTTAGTTGGAGGCCTGTGGCCAGTGGGGTTTCATAGGGATCAGTTCTGGGGCCAGTTTTATTCAATACCTTCATCAATGATCTAGATGAAGAGGATTATAGTGTAGCCTTGGCTGACAATAACCAAAACACACAGTTACTCATTCCTCCCCACTTCAGCAGCATGGGAAGGAGAATCAAGAGGGAATTCTAGAGCTTTGTGGGTTGAAATAAGGACAATTTAATAGAACATAGAGAATAAGGAGTTAAAATATGAGATACAGAAAATGAGCAAAGCCCAGTGTAACTGTTTACTGCTGGCAGCCCAACACGTAGAAACTAAAGTTCCCACCTTCTCAGGCAGCTGTCTTTATATCCTGAGCTTGACATCAGCATGGTCCTGTGTTCAGTTCTGGGCTCCCCAGCTCAAGAAGGACAGAGAACTGCTGGAAAGAGTCTAGTGAAGGACCACCAAGATGATCAGGGCAGTGGAACATCTCTTCTATGATGAAAAGCGGCAGAGTCTGGGGATGGTTCAACCTAGAGAAGACTGAGGGAGGAGCTCATTAACACAAGTATTTGAAAGGTGTTTGACAAGAGGATGAGGTGGCACTTTTTTTCTGTTGTGTCCAGTGACAGGACAAGGCATAATGGGCATAAGTGGGAACACAAAATGTTTCACTTAAACATAATGAAGAATTCTTTTACTCTAAGGGTGACGGAGCACTGGAGCAAGTTGCATGGGAAGGTTGTGGAGTCTCCTTCTTTGGAGGTTTTCCAGACCTGCTTAGACTTATTTCTGTGTGACCTGATCTAGCTGGTCCTGCTTTAGCAGGAGGGTTAGACTAGATGACCTCTAAATGTTCCTTCCAACCCTTACCGTTCTATGATTCTTATTCTATGATCGTTAAAACCTAATTTCTATATCTACCTGTAAATATCTGATCTGTAGACTGAAACCAGCAAGTTTCAATGTCAGTAGGAAGTTAATATTTGATAAAGATCTAAGATGTCTGGGATGATTTAGCCTTGTTGGTAGATGTCATAGAATCATAGAATGGTAGGGTTTGGAAGGTGTCCTTAGAGATCATCTAGCCCAGCCCCCCTTGAGAAACAGGTCGACCTAGATCAAGTCACACAGGAACGTGTCCAGGTGGGAAATGAAGACCTCCAAGGAAAGAGACTCCACACCCTCCCTGGGCAGCCTGTTCTACTGCTCCCTCACCCTCACAGTGAAGAAACCAAGTCGTTCTATCATTTTATCTATTGACTGGCATTAGCCTTATCAGCTACAGGGGAAGCTTCTGGCAGGTCTTTGTTTTAAAGAAGCCACCTCTGTAGTCCCTCTGGCCCAGGCAAAACCACTACAATGTCATTCATTTCACTTCAGCACAGATGTTTAAAGTAGATCAAAAGAATCTTTCCCTGGAAGTGATTCAGATAACATCACAAGGGAATCTGGATATTATTTGAGATATCTCAGGGAAATTTGTGTGTTCTCCTGATGCTGCTTCAGAAGGCCTTTGGTCTCTCATAGGTCCAATGTCATATTTACCATCCATATGTATCATTATCTTAGTCTCGTGTGTCATCATGGCATTTGCTAAAATTTATTGCATCAATGTAGGTCTCTTCCTCCTCCAAATTATGAATGCTGCAAGAGATAGATAAGCAAAACAGGACAACACATACTTGATTTCAGCCTACTGTGTATCCCAAACTGCTAAAGACTGTGATAGATAAGAAATGAAAATGAGAAGACTAGCTGATGAGTTTTCAGAGAAAACGTACAATGGTTTGCAGGTGAGATAATGACTTATCCCATCGTGTTCTTAGAATGTCTAAAGACTTGAATGAAAAATATGCTATTCATTATACATGCATTGCAGATTTACCATTAGGCCAGTAATTTTTCTGGCATAGAAAAATATCACCAAAGTAACTCATATTTCAAATGAAATACAAGAGACCTACCTTGCAAGAGTCATCAGTGGTATCCTGTGGCTTTGGGGTGAGAGAAATATCTGTTATCTCATAGGTAGAGGTTAATTGTCCACGTAATTTAGATATTTCAAGATATTTGTACAGAGTTCTTAGCACAAAGTGAGTTAACTGTGATTTTTGAAAAAAAAAAAAAAGATTGTCATACAAATGTTTTTATCCTTGACAATTTAATTTCTTTTTATTAAGCTGAGAAAAAAGTAGAGGAGCTGAAACAGAACTATTTGGGTCATACACTGACAATAGGGTTACACACTGGCAGTATTACAGTTCATACAGAACTGGGTTATAGTTACTCTGTTTTTTTTGAAGCTAACCTCAAATTAACCAAAGAATATATGAAAGCATCACAATAATAATTTTTAAATAAAAGATGTGTGTGTCATCCAAAGTAAGGCCCAAATTGTTCTGTTGAGCTATAATTTCTTCCCAGCAATTCTCTCATTCTGCAAACATGCTATTTATGAGAATTAAACAGCATCATCAGATGACTTCACTGACTGAAATTATAGTATGAAGAAGCATTAGCCTATCAATTGAAACATTACTCTAACAATGTCCGAGGCGATCAGAGAACAAAAAAGTCCATACTTCCATTCCAATTAGAGAAATTAGAGAAAATACATTCTATCCATTATCATGCACAAATTAGGGTAGAAGCCTCCACTGGAAATTATTTGAGATTGGATTTTTTTATTTGTTTGATTTGGCTGGTGCAAATTATTAGATTGACAGAGATATTTCTTCTTTCTTAATTTTTTCCTTCTTCATAATACCAGAGCAATAAAGGACAGTATTACAAAGGTGTTTAGATTCCTTCAGTTAGATTATTAGATACCCAAGATATCTAATGTCCTGCAGATTCCATCTCTAAAAAGCTCATGTTTTCTGATACTTCTGCATAACTTTTGTTATGCAGAAAAACTGCCCAAGTCCCAAAATGAGACTCAAAAAATCAGAAATGAGCATCATAACTGATGTTCTGAGCAAGAATACACGTTGTAATTAAGAGAAGATAACAATAGTGGAGACTTGCAATATTTGCTTTATGAGTGTATTTTGAGTTTATTTCAATGATGAATTCTAGAAACACAAGAAAAAGGGTCTGATTCAATATTTTAACCACTTTTACCCCGGGCCATTAAAAAATGCTTTAAGGTAATTGATCTTCAGCTGTCTTTCCAAGAAGGCAGAGGTCTCTTACAGGTCTTGTGCAATATGCATCAGTTTGAGGTATAGGAATTGGGTAACCTAGGGATGCTTTTGCATAACAAATTAAACAACCTCAAGCGCCTGAACAAAATGCTGCCTTTATTACTATAGTGGTTTGACCCCATCCAGCAACTAAGCCCCCCAGAGCCACTCAGTCACTCCTCCCTCTCTCAGAGAAAAGGGGAGGAGAGCCATGAAAAGAGGTAAGAACAGCTTAATAATTAAAATGAGATAAGATAGAATACTACTAAAATAGATAATAATGCTAATAACTGTAATGAAAGGGAAAAAAAATATATAAAGGAGAAATAAAACCTCAGGGGAAAGAAATAAGAAAAAAAATAACCTGATACACAATGCAATTGCTCACCACCTACTACCCAATGTCTCAGCAGCCATCAACTCCTCCTTGCCACCTCCCCCCAAGTTTACATACTGATCATGGCATCCTATGGTATGGAATAGCCCTTGGGCTAGTTGAAGTCAGCTGTCCTGGTCATACTCCTTCCCAGCTTATGCACCTGTTTATCATTAGAGTCTGAGAAACTGAAAAAATCCTTAACTCAAGTGTTAATGAGCAGCAACCAAAACATCCCTCTTATCAACATTATTCTCACACTAAGCCCAAAATGCAGCACTGTACCAGCTACTAGGAAGAAAATTAAATCTGTCCCAGGTGAAAGAAGGATAACTTCAAAGCTGTCAAAATAGCTGTGCTGGGCAACAAACAGTTTGGAAAAACAACCATGGCTGGTGGCATTAAGGGTGAGGAATGGGTGCTTTTAGGATGATGTCTGCCAGAAACTGAAGTTATTACCTCAGTTCTTTCAACACCTTAATAACAATGGGCATCACACCCTGATTGATTGCCTCATCTCCCATTTGGGCTCTTTTCCTGACCATCCTCTTAATTTTGCTAGAAGTTCCTCAGCTCTGTCCCCTCTCCTATCCCTGTGGCAAAACAAACATAAAGAATAAAATAAAACAAACTCAGATCTGTATTTCTGCAGAATCTTGAGCTGACTCTGCTCTGCTATGCAATCTAATGACAAAATAACTGTTGGAATCTCTAACAAAATCTGCTCTCAGCAGTGTAAAATTTACACTATACTATAAATAATAATACCATAAAATCTGGACACTTCACATTGTCTGTGATATGCCATAGAAGTAAAGAAGGAAGAATCATTTAACAACTGGAAGTAAGAGAAACAGAAAAGCAAAGCGACTTTTCTGGGATAACATAAAACATCTCCTACTAAAAGGAAACTAAAACTGTATCCCTTAACTTTCAGGCATATGTTCTTTCCACTAGATAATCCTTCAAGTTCCAAGCCTGAAATATTGGTGTTCTCATTGATTCTGGATGTTTTAAAAGCAAGATATTCAGAAATGCATAGTTTAGGTATTGGCTGAAGTCTCTCTCCATTGAACTGAAGAAAACAAGACAAAGTTTTTTCAAAAAAGCCCCCCACTACAAGAGTTAAAACCAACTGATCTTCACTGGTTCATGTTCATCTATGGAAAACCTCAATCTCACTCTTTTTGTCACTCTACACTCTTTCATTACACAAGCAACATGGGACTCTGTAACAAAGTCAACTGAAATATTTTGTTATTCAGTACATTTTAAAAGCCATTAACATTTTTAAGCTTTACCACTGCAAGTGTCAATAAAAAGCAGGCTATTTTTTTTATACCAGTTTCTCTCAAAAGAAAGCAGCAGGCGCCTTTGCATAAACATCTACTTTCATGTAACCTTTACATGCTAGGCCAACGATGAAAGACTCTCTATATTCCAGCTCTGAATGGCTGTCTAGAGTACAATGGATCATCCAAAGCTGCAGTACAAACCAATGTCTGGGCTACACTATGAGAATCAACTTTTCTCCAGCAACAGGCTACAATTAGTATCTTTGAGTGAGAATCACAGACTGGGATTGTTTGTACAATCCAATTTCTAGTTTGAGAGACGGTTGAGATTGAAGCCTTTTTCTTCTGCTGCATCTAGAAATTCAGATCCTTAAAGTCTTTTTAGAACGAAAGGGAGGGAATAGACTCATTTTTACAGCCTATGAAGGTCCCTTTAAAAGGTAAAATAATCAATCATCTGGTCTGTTAATGACTCCTACTAGTTCCCCATCATCCAGGTCATAAATGAAAACCTTAAACAGATGTAGTGGTTTCTTGGTAGTGGGGGGAACTACAGGGGTGGCTTCTTTAAACAAAAAGCTACCAGAAGCTTCCTCTGTAGCTGACAGGCCAGTCAGTTCTAAGATGGACCCCACAGCTGACTAAGGTCTGGCCAATTACTGAGGGAGGTAATGCCTCTGTGGATAATGTATTGGAGAAGTTGCTGGGCAGTTGCTAAACTGCAGCAGCAATGGGGAGTGAGAATGTGAAAACATTTCCACAGACACCAAGGTCAGTGGATAAGGAGGGGGAGGAGGGTGCTTAGGCCCTGGAAGAAAGACTTCCCTGTGACCTGTGGTGAAGACCATGATGAGGCAGCTGTGCCCCTGAAGCCCATGGAGGCCATCAGGAAGCAGAGACCCACTCACAGCCTGGGGAGTAACCCATGTAGGAGTGGGTGGATGCCTTAAGGAGGCTGTGACTCCGTGGGAAGCTCACCCTGGAGCAAGTTCCTGGTAGTCTGTGGGAAGAGAGGAGCCTATAACAGAACAGGTTTGCTGTCAGGACTTCTGATCCTGTGAGAGACTTGGACTGGAGCAGTTAGTACCTGAAGGACTGTTCTCCTGGTGGACGACCCACATTGGGGCAGGCTGTGAAGAGTTGCAGCCCTATCAGCTACAGGGTAAGCTTCTGGCAGCTTTTTGTTTAAAGAAGTCACCCCTGTAGCTCCTCCCACTACCAAAAACAACTTGTCCCAGGCAAAACCATTGCAACAGAATACTATTTAGCCCCAATATTGACCTCAGGAACATACAACGAGTGACTGATCCCTATTTAAATTTATTTTTTGTAATTGTTTCTTAAGTCTAGGTGTCTAAAATGTAGCTGTTATATCAAGTAAGGGGTCCAAATTTCCTGTAAAGCCATAGAATTTTGTTATCCTAAAAGACAGAAACATACTCCATCCAGCTATTTCTGTAGCTGAAGCCTTCATTAATACGGTTAGATGTGTTTTTTGGGTTTTTTTTTAGGTTGGACAAATCTCACACTTATTTAAATAGTTGAATTGAGCTATCACTAAAGGAATAGATTGATAAAAGGTCCACATCAAAATACTTTAGGGGCATAAGTATGCATCAGCATTTTACCCTGATTTGAAGTGTGGTGTAATCAAAGTCCACTCAGACCAGATTTCTATATGAAGCTTGAAAAACCTTCCTAACAAGACTTCTTTGGAAATGAACACGTTTCTCTGACAATTTGCCAAAAAACCCCACCTTGTTGTCAACAAGTCACCACCTCCTAGAAAAACACATTCCCATGTGTTCTGCTAGACAAGGCAGCATATTCTGCAGAAAATATGTAATAACTGCACTGGAAAACTTGATCCTTGTTGTGCACTGGCTGTATCAAAAGTCAAGAATAAGGATTTCATGTGACTTAATCCTCATGAACCATCACTTCATGGGTGCTAATAAGAATTGTTACCAACAGCTCAAACACCTGTCTTTTTTGTTAAAAATGTGCTGCATGACAGATTACAACAGAAGGGAAAAGTACAGTAAAACCCATGTGTACCTTGCATTATGCACAATTTCATTGCTAAATAAATAAGCCAAAAAAATGAAAAACAAAGTCCAACCAAAATGGAATTTGAGAACATCCCAGAGAAACATGCTATGGAAAGTTGGATATATTTGAGATAAACAGCAGATGGCATTCTCAGGGAAAGATAAAAATGTGAATTTAGAAATGTTAAGAGTTTTGTAACTGCAGGAAATGTGATTGTTGGAATTCAGCAACAGATAACCTAAAAGCCTGTTTGCAGCTTTGGGGAGCACAGCAACTTTACATCTCCTTGTAACATCTCAGTGGAAATCTAAGAGCATCCCTGCAACTTGAAACCAAATGCAAGTTTCTGCTGGTCAGAATAGCTGCAGATATCCCCAACCATGTGCAGCTGAAGCAATGGTAAGGGCTATATTGCTTCCATGCAGAAAGTGGAATTGCCTTGGGTCACCTTCACTTGGAATTATTATAGTATAAAACACCAGAAAAAGCAAAGTTAAGGTGTTCTTTGAAAGACCTACCTTATGCCTGTCTCTGAGAGTGCTTATTTATCTCCAAAGAAAGGTCTTGGAGGTTTAAAGTTGTTATATAAAGAAAATAAAGCCTTATGAGTTTCACAGCTGGAACTGGTTTAGGGTTGTTTTCTTTTTTTTCTTTCTAGCTTTAAGTCTCTTGTGCTACCAAACTGCACTCAGTAAGTCTGTGAGAACCTTATAGAGAGTTTAGTAATTTCAGATTGATTTTTAGAACCATACATACGTTGATGTTTTCTGACCATCTTCTTCTATGTGTTACTTCACTATGGTCAGACAGAGGAGAAAAAGGATTGAATCTAAGAGAGTTATCTATGAACAGGATTACACTGAGGATCAAAACATCTGAATGTCTTTCTCTTGTGAAGAGCACCAATCTGAAAATCTGTCTAACTTTAAATACGTAAATAAATCTGGTTTCTCTTATGCCTTTGCTTTGAAAAATGCCATAATAAAAATATAAGTCAATCAATGCTTATTATTAGTCAAGAAGAGCAGAGCATAATGGTCTGAGGTAAAGAAAACAGAAGAGCAGAAGGGCAAATCAATCTTTTTCTTCTAGTTCCTTCACTGGTTTAGGAAGAAAGAAAATATCTAAAGAGGGTACAATATGACTTTAGCTCATCCTCGTAATGAGAAAAATCATGCATAAAAATGATAAGAATTTTGATGAAAGTTCAAGAAAGAATGATTAAAACCAAAAAAGACCTTGAAATGAAAGCTTTTAGGGGTTTTGTTGTTGTTGTTTCTTGTCTCCTCTGATTTTATATATGTCTATAACTAAAGAAACCAGCAGGTTTGTGGATCGCTTTGTGAAGACTAAGGTAAATGTTCCTACCTCAACTGGTGAGCTTGAATCACTATGGAATCAAAGGGGGGAAATGGGCATTTTAGGGCCTGATTCACCTATTACCATTGCAGGGTTTTTAACATTATGATATAAATAATGCTCTATATTTTTTTTCCCATGAACTATAAAAGCTATCCAGATATTTAACTAAGATAAAGGTACAGACTTTTATTTAAGCAGATGAAACTCAAGGAATTTTATGTGGTCAGGATGCTTGGGCAATGGTGACCTAAGCAAAGTCTGTGAGGTCTGTTACTATGAAAGATGAGAAGATGTGGAAGAAAAGAGGAAGAAATAAAACAAAAAATCTCAATCTATAGCCTCCTTTATGCAAAGATACTGAAGATAAGCTGGATGTAAGGAAAAGGGAGTTCAGACAAGGATATAAGGGGATATTGTCACATAACAGAGAGGTTTACACATAGAAGTATGATTTTTCATTATTTTTATTATCATATTAGTCCATATTTCAAATAAAATACCCTTTCCCAAAGCACCAGCATTAAATAAGGCAAAAATCTGGACAGAGCCATTAGACTCCAAGCATGAGACAAGTGTCTCTCAAGTAACTCTCAAGTGCCTTTGAGGAAAAACAAACACAGAAAAAAAAGTCACAAAGGATTTGTTTGCCTATGTGTGCTAATGTTTAACAGATGCTAATATATACAGGACTGTTATAAGAATTAATTAATGACTGCTGGTAAAAGTCATCCAAGGAATCAGTTTTTCCATATGATGAACACATTAGGGTAAGATGCACTTTTGCCTTTGTTAACTTTATGGCAGGTAAGTGAAACAGTTTCTTGGGTGTGAAGATAAGCAAAATCACTTTAAATACATTTTCAGTAAAACTTGAATATCATTTCATCATAATTATCAATTTCAATATGTATGGGGTGCATAAAAGGTAAAATAACTGCTGGGTTTTACTTTATTTTCTGATTTCTAGGTGAATATGACAAAATAAAGGTATTGTTTGTCACTGCAAATAGTGAAACAAAATTATCCCACTTTATAGATTTGTAAAGCATCTACTGTATAACACCAGCATTGTTTCATGTTTGAGGGCAGGGATAATCTTCTGTGCATAAACTTCCATCTCTTTGAAGTGTCCTACTTGATGGGAAGCACTTGCTTCTTCAATATCATGAATATTAATTGTCAATAAGTCTAATTTCACTGCTTCAATTCTAATTAAAAATTTTTGAAAGACTGTAACAAAAAGAAACCCAAACCAACTACAGGAATGCATTGATAGCTTAAAATCTATATTAATTTATGTTGATTTTGCACATGCTCATCCCTGTTTTGACCATTCTTGAGCTCAAACCTTACTGTTGCTATTAGGAGTAATAATGACATTTTTACAACTCTCCTTTTACCTTTACTCTAAAGACAATGTGACATAATATGAAGAATTATCAGTAGTATTCATTCCATGTTTGTTCAGCACATAATACCTGCTTCCTGATCAACTTCTGAAGCATCAGGCCTCAGAGGAAACCCTGTGATCAACAGGACAATGAAATATCAGCACTGAGCTGTGATCTATGCAGCTGACTGGATGAGTTTGCAGTTGAGCAAACCGAGGCAGATACCCATGCTTTGGACACAGTCCAAATTTGGAACGTCTGTTTTGTGGAAGAATTTGCTCTAGCTTTATTTATTGAATAAATTAATGTTTGGTCTTTGGGGAACAATTGATAGAATTGTTTCTGAACATTCTGCATTTCCCTTTTTTATTCCCTTGGTAGTTCTTTGTGAAGTCTCAGGGGTGATATGCAGAACTAAGAGAACTAATACATTTTGGAATTCAGTCAAAGGATTTGCTAATTGTTTCCATTGTCAAGAGATTTCTTTTGAGATGGAATGTGATATATTTATAAATACATATAATTGTTTTTCCCTGTAGTGTTATTGCGTGGCTGTTTAAACATTGCCATTAATGAATAACAAGTGTTGGTAAAAACTTCCAGGCAATAACTTCTAAATCTTTTGCTGGCAAGAAGGTCTCCTTAGGAAACCCTGGTTTATTTAGCTGCATATAACCCTTTGACCCTTCTTTCTGTCTTTAGATCACTAGCAGTATCATTAAAAGGTTCAAAATTCAACCTTCTGTTACAGAGGAAATTCTGATATTTTAAATGGAATTGAAAGAACTGCAGCAGCTGCTGATAAATGATATTTATATCATAATATTACAAAAATATCACAGAAAATTGATTTTAAAAAGGTCTAGGATAAGTCTTGTTAATTCCTTAGCTCTAATGTAAACATCATGTCTCATTTCTCACATTCTGTTTTTCTCATAAAACTTTTAAAGCCATCTGCAATTGAGATTCTACACCTTTCCAAGTAATGTATTTCATTGCTTTATTAGTCTTCCTAACATTAGGGTTTTTTAATTCACATTTAACTGGAATCCTCCTTCCTTTACAGTAAACTTTGCACTTTTTGTGGTGTCTATAATGAAGTAATCATTAAAATTTAAGCTAGAAATAATTGCAGTCTCTTTCCCATTTTCCAGCAATCTTTTTACATATCTGAAGACACCAAGCGAAATACAGATTCTTAAGACTTTCCTTGTGTGTTCTATTTTCTATAGTACTCTTTTTTTCTTTTTCACATAAAGAGCTCCAGTAGGTTAAACTGCTTTATTGAAATGTAGTGTTCCAAAGTGGACACAGTATTCTAAGTGAAAACTTAGAGCAACATTATTTCACCTATTTATTACATGTAATTTATACATATAGATGTATAAAATTGCTGATTTAGTGAAGCAAAAATATAAATGTTAAAGAAAAAGTAAAATGTTCTCTTTTGATGAGATTGAAAAACTGTTTCAGTACTTTGCCTAAGGACATTTTTTTTTGAAGCAGACTTGTTAGGAAGATTGTGGTCATTTTGACGATTCAGGTTCTGATAGGACAAGGGGCAACGGATGCAAGATGGAACATAAGAGGTTCCAAAGAAACATAAGGAGGAACTTCTGCATTGTGAAGGTGAGGGAGCACTGGGACAGGCTGCCCAGGTAGACTGTGGAGTCGCCTTTGTCTGGAGACATTCCAATCCCACCTGGCCAAGTTCCTGTGTGACCTACTCTAGGTGATCCTGCTCTGGCAGGGGGATTGGACTGGATGATCTTTGAAGATCCTTTCCAACCCTTAAGATTCTGTAATCCTGTGATTTTCGGCAACAAAAAATTAAGTTAGAAAATTCATACTGTCTCTAAGCAATTTTGGGAACTCAGTGAAACAAACTGATTAAATATGAAAAGAAAATATGAGAAATTGTGTACATAAGTCTCCATAGTATAACCACAAAATATTTTTGACCTGAAGTGGACCTTCTGTTGATTCCAGGATGTCCATTGTGTTTTTACAATTGGTTTTGAATTTACAAGAACAGAGGTCAGAAGCTGAGTTGCTAGGTAGCAATATAAAACACTAAGAAAAAACACAAGTTTCTAATGGCAGTTCTCCTATACCTCCACTGAGCTTATTCTTATTTTACATCCACGTTTTCATATGAAAACATTACAACTTACAGTGATTTAACATTATTTCCTGCCATACTCAGAAGTTGTTCAAATTCCCTACTGTCTTACAATTTGTCTAAAAGCACTATCTAGGGGCCTTAATAACAATTAAGTAGCTTGAATATAAAGAGAAATGTGGTGCTAGCCCTGAAGAGTTTACAATATGCTAGTCAATACTATTTTCAGTTGAGCTGAGGTACTTTAATAGCAATGTTACATCAGACAAAACATCCCCAAGGACACTAAAAAGAAAAAAAAAGCATAAAAGGCTTTGGATTTTGAAGAGATGTCCATATAATTGATTTTTCCTTCCATTAGTCAGTTAGCTGAATATTTCCTTTAACCTTTGCTAATGTCGTGTCTTGTATTGTTTGTTCTTTAAGGAGAAGATTTCTGCAGAGAGTTTGCAAGCAATAAAGGCAGGAAAGTTAAAGAGTATTTGTAAGCCTGCAGACCCCAATAAAATGCTAAGGAACAATGAAGAGTAGTGTCAACAGCAGTGACAATGCTGAGTTCCTGCTCCAGTAAAAGGACTCTTCCTGAGTTTGCAATGGTCAATGAAACAATTAGTAATGTCATTTATTCTGGTAAAGTACTTCTAAAGCATGAAATACTGTGCCCAGCATAAAAATCGAGAACCTGTTAATCAGGGATGAGGAGACAGCACAAGGTGAAGAATATCACTTCTATATAAGAAAAACAAATGCTGTTCAAATCAATGCACAGCATTTTCTTGTGTGCAAAATGATTTCTGTAGGTGTGTTTGAGCTCTTTACCCTCTTTCTGCATGTTTTTTTTAAAAATAAAAACGTATTTTTATCCCACATCCATGAATTCTTTCCTTTTTCCAGATGCAGCTATAACCTGATTCTACTTGAACAGGCCAAAGTTTTCAGTCTTCTCAAAACTTCACCTTCCACTGAATTTCCTGTTAGATGAAAAATGTTTAATTTAAGTAATGATTAATAATAATCTCTAATTTTATTAACTGCCATATCCATTGTACAAGAGTCTTGCTAACAGCTTCAGGCTG
Source organism: Urocolius indicus (assembly GCA_013401255.1). Lineage (NCBI taxonomy): Eukaryota > Metazoa > Chordata > Aves > Coliiformes > Coliidae > Urocolius > Urocolius indicus. Next base: position 353,361 of record WBNH01006595.1, on the reverse strand, counting down.
CCCAGATGGGTTGTTCAGTCTGCTTCTCTGGGGACACTCAAAACCCACATGGACGAGTTCCTGTGTGACCTACTCTAGGTGATCCTGCTCTGGCAGGGGCTTTGGACTGGATAATTTTTCAGAATGTCATCCAACCCTTAAGATTCTATGATTCTGTGACTCAAGAATCCCATAGTCTCAATGGGCTCGAAATGTGATGCAGTAGAAAGTGGTCAATGGGAATACCCCCTCCACCTTCTGCATAAAGAAATCTGAGAAGTGCTTGTGTATTTACTGCCCAGTGCCAGTGGATGTCTCTAGCCTAATGCCTTCTTCACTATACAAAATGATGCAAAAATGTGAGCTTTCACTTAATTCTCTTCTGCCACTCCTAACTTCCAAGGACTTAATAACACAACCGTGTCCAAAGCTTGCATTAAACACTGTATGAGCCTGTAGTCAGTCCCTGCCTGCAGTGACACAAGAAAGGAATTACAATTCTGTAAAATTCATGCAGTTTACGCTTTCTATTGATCTCTTTGATTATTTTTCCTTTTAACTAAAAGAAAAAGGCTTGTCAAACTGCCAGCTAATGCTTTGTTTCTGGGGTGCAGAAGAGCTGTCTAGAATATAGGGCAGACTGACAGTTATCATTTCCTTTCCCTGCAGACAGAATTGATAATATTTCCCAGCATTTCTTGGTGCTAGACTGATAAGAAAAAAATCACAGAGACTATTGATAGTGACAAAAAGGCATAAGATTTAAGGAAGCCCCCATAAGTTATGATAATTGAAGCAGAGAACATAGTAAACTGACAGATTATCTTCAGAGAGCCAGCAACCTGCACAGATATGATGAAGGAGTTTAACTCACTTGAAAGAATGAATGTGAAATGATCAGCAAATGAAGGCAATGAGATCTGGAATTCATTGTAAGCTGCCTTATCCAGATGCCACGGTGGAAAATAATAACATTCTTGTTTCTTCATACAGACTGATCGGTAACAACCATTACTAGACTGATTTCTGGCCTTATCCTCTCTTTCACAGATCAAGAGAGATTTTTCCAGCACATTACCTTTAATTTCATGGTTTTTTTCTGAAATATAGTCTCTTACTTACCTTTGTAGAGTATTTCTAGTAAAAGATAACTTCTTTATCCATTAGCACTATCAGCAGTATCTTTTGGTACCTGATTCTAGCACAGGGCATGGGAAAATATGTCAGATTTCTTTTTCCTAGTTTTAAATAGATATTCATATTTAAGTCAACTTTACCAACCAACTTCTGCCATTCTGGCAGAATACTGAGATCTGGAAGTGCCTGAGGTTGCTAATTTACTCTGCGATCCTCTTCAAATTAACTTCATAGACATTTCTGAATTATCTCACGTTTATTGTACAGAATGGGGAGTATTGCAGAACAGCTACTTTCACTCCCCATCTGGTAACTAATGAGTATCTGTTTTTTGACAACTGTGTCCCTGAGAGCCATTTGACAGCAGAAGTGAATACATGTTGCAAATAACTCCTGGTCATGGTCCAGGTTTTACACAGAAGCAATCGAGTTGTACTTTCTCCCTGCTGTTCCTCCTAATTTTTCCCAGATGCGAGACCCCAAGGTTTAACCTATAAGGCTGAGACTTTTTAACTCATATATCCCATTTTTCAGGGAGTTTCCTAAACAAAGGGCCCTAAGTGGGTTGTCTGACTTCTGCTATCTCACAAGTGCAATCAATGCAGTTCCCATACCAGTTTTAATCTCCACACTGACAGAGGTTTGTGTTGAAGGGTTGTCTGAACCTGTGGGAGGGATCTATCTCAGCCTCTGTCACTCAGATTAATGAGTTTCCTGCATCTCTACAGCAAACCCAGAAGCTGCACTGATACTTTTTCAAAGCTGTAGACTAACTGCATAAGTGTGAGAAATTCGTGTGACAGGAACACAAATTTAGGGGAAAGTCAGTTTATATGTGGGTGGTAAATCTGCCCATGCAGAGGATTACTAAGTATACAGAATGTATGCGGGAGGACTATACTCTGCATGTCGAGTACCATCACATTTTACATATGTAGTAAGAGACAGGCAAGAATCTAACACAGTGGAACCTCAAAAGTATTCAGTATCTAGAAGCAGCTTGCTTTTGCAGTCTGTTCATGATTTACCCCAGGAAAGGGTGAGTGGTTGGAGGAGATGACTGTGATCTGGGTTTGTTTTCCTGCTAGGCTCCTGCAGTCTGTATAGCAGAGATTAAATTCCCATAGCTCATGATAAAACCTTTTCAGAAGACAATACAGCAGGACTTCGGTGGGGTAAAGCAAACTGTAACACAGCTAGATGTCAGGAAAGGGCAGTGTTTGCTGCAATAAATAGGTAGCCTTACTTTAATATAAGAACTGTCCCTCTTGAGAGAATGTATTCTTCCCATGGAGGGGAAATGGTCTTGCTGATCTACCAGATCTTCTCAATTTCAAAGTATTATGACTCTTTAATATTACTGGCAGCACTTAGTGCCAACAAAATAATACAACTCAGGACAGCATTTATAGTTCAGCACAGAGTAGAAAGGAGGAAAAACACATTGGAAAAGAGTGACCCATTTTATTTGAGTTTCTGTGTTTGTTAAGCTCTGTATCATGAACCATGATGGATACAGATTAGTTATCTTTGCTTAATATTTTTTTTATTTTGTCTGCCTATGCTTGGAATAAGTGAGCAATTGAACAGATTTTGCTTGAAAGGACACACAGATATTCTGGAGCTTCCTTTCAGTACTACTGTATTCTTTTCAAAATTCTGATTCGGGTAATTTCCTCTCAGCAACAGCACAACAGTAAATCATAAAAGAATGAAGCAATGACAGCTGGCACAGTGTTAAGATTGAACCTTGATTTCCACCTTAAGTTCTGGTTCAGATACTTTTCTCCATCAAGGGGGTCAGTTGTTTTTCCTTTAGGGAATTTGTTTCATGTCTCTTTGGTCCTTTTCCTTTACATTGAATTTTCAACAGTTGATCAACAGGTCTTAATAGAATATAATGAGAGGTCTCTGCCATACTAGGAGGACACTATCAAATGGATTTGTAATAAAGCTGAGCCAAGTGATGCTTTTCAGTGTTGATCTGAACTACAGAATCATAAATTCTAGTTTAATTGGTGGGAAGTGGAAATACAGAGGCTATGAACCCTGGGGAAACCAAAATAGAAAGTTACATAAAAATATTGGATATACAGTTTGAATCTCAATTCATGGCATGTCTCTACACTAGTAAAAATAGCTATAAGGTACTAGACTTCTGAGAATGAAATAGAATTCATATAACAGAGAAATAATTTGTTAGATAGTAACATGAGGAATAAAAACCATTGAAGCTGAAATTCTACCTGAATAAGGGTGATTGGTGTAATTCTGGAACAAAAAATAGTACATTCCCTTCTGGGCTTTATTGCTGTATGTAAGCCTCAAGTGCCAATTAGACTAATATGCTCAGCTGGAACCTGGTTGATGAACGTGGCAAATAAAAGGAGATGAAGACCAAAAGAAGGACAATAAAAGATCTAGAAAGCAAAACTGCTGTGGAGGAGCTAGATTTCAAAGCAACACTACTGTGGAGGAGCTAGATTTGCTTTATCTAGAAAATCTTGATTCAATTGTCAAGGAATGACTGCCTAGGAAAGCTGGAGATGCCTTGCTTTGCAAGAGGGAGGCTGATATGAGGGAGGTGGAGGCCAAGCAGGATTGTTAAGGCATTAGTAGTAGTGAAAGGTATTAGGTTTTGTGCAACTGACTCACTGGCCAAATGACAGAAAGGGAAACCTAATAATAATGTAATACCTAGAAGATAGATCCTATTTTTTGTTTATATTATCCATTCTAATTACAATATTATTAATAATGTCCATAATATTAAAATATTAGCTTTTTAATTATTATTGCTAATGTTTTCCTTGTTGAGTACAAGGAGAGCAAGAGAAAAGCAACTAAAGTTGCAAGAAAGGAAAGTTCTTTAAGGTGAAGTTTGGGAACAGACTTCATAGTCTGACATTTTCCATAAAGAAAACTTAAAAGAAGGGTGTTCTGGTCCCCATTTTACACACAGAGAACAGAGTTCCAGAAAGGGTTAAGGTATGATTAAGGTTTTCTGGAGAATAAACTGCACATGGTACCTCAGGTCTACATTGCAGTGTGTCTCAAAGAGCCTGGGAATTCATTGGCTGCTGCTGTTATAAAGGATTTCTGTGTAAAATGCTTTGTCTTCTTCTCAGGAATGACCTCAGGTCACTGATATGCTTCAGATTATGTCCAAAAAAAGCCATAATATTAAAGTGGAAAATCATCAAGATTAAGATTTTCAACACTCAAGCTTCCATACCTAGGAAGATGCACTCTAAGGCTTTTTAAGAGGAAACATCAGATTCTAGTAGAATTTGAGCAATGTGAAATTTGGCCCACATTGTTTCTAGGAGCAAAGAGTGTTATTAATATTAAATTGCTTTTCAGAAATATTATTGAAATTATATTCTCAAGCTCTTGCTAATCTTCATCAGAAAGAGAAGAAAATGGATAGAAGTTTTGTCATACTAAGGTCACAGATTTATGGTACTTTTACAGAGCCAAAATGCTTAGGATCAAATTTGGTGTGCTGTATAGCCACCACTTCTTGAAAGTAAAAATTTTCAGGAGCTTTCCCTAAAAATATGTTCCTCTTTTCTCATATGCATTTTGAACTGTAAATGCAGTTTTGAATTGTGGCAGCAGGAGATTATAGCATCCATTTTGTCTCAGTTGCATGCTACCATCTTTCTGCTACAATTTGTTTGCCTCATACCCTTGGAAATGCTGCCTGAATGACTCATGTATGCATCTTCAAATCCATTTAGTCAAAATGACCCAGATTTGGAAACTGATGAAAGCCTAACACATCTGCAGCTTTCGAAACCTACACCAGCAGCAAGTAAATGGGTGACTGCTCAAGGCAGTGTAAACAACACAGTCAGTTTAAGGTGAGAAAGGAGATATGATAACTGACTATGAAAAAAGAAAAGTAAGCTTATGAAACAGTGATATGATCTACAACTGGTTTCTGAAGCCATTCTTTTCACACATGTATGTTTTAAAACATACCTACAAATCTTTAATTAAAAAAAAAAAAACAAAAATTAAAAATCATAAAATAATAAAGTGCATAAAACAACATCAACAATAACAGAAATCATCCCAAAGAGAAATTCTTGTTATGATTTAGGCTGGAAGCTACATGGCCAACACACTTCTGGAGCATCTTAGTCTTGTCTATATCTTTTCTGTATATTTTCCAGAAATATTGTTACTTGATAGTTGAAAAAAAGATGACCATGTAAGTATAAATTACAGAAGTTGTTTCATTGGTGAAGCTCTTCTCTAATTTTATTCCTTTGTAATAAAGTGTTAAAGAATTACAGAAGATCAAAAAAATAGTTTAAATCATTTACTCTCTTGTAAGCTGTGAAAAGAGGAATGCAAAAGAAGACAAACTTCTGATGTGTTGCTCTTGTGTCTGGAGATGCACTAGAGAATTTGACATATGGCTGATTCTTCCTCTTGGGCTCAAGGTTAAGCTTATCACTCTAAAACTACAGTGTTTGTGAAGGACAAGAAGGGACTTCAGGACACAGTGTGTGGGGTTGAGCTTCCTGTGACTACAGAAAACAGATATTTGTGAATCTCATTCTTCTTATGTTTTTCAATCAGAAAACTTGAAAAGCCATGCTTTTATCCATTTCAGGAGGAGTTCAAAAAGAAGGCAAAAAAGACAAAGGATTCCGCAAATTCCTCATGTGCCACCTAATATCAATCTTCCTTAGAGGTCAATCTCATCTGTGGCTTGTTTCCAGCTTGCATACTTCACAAAGAAAAAAAGATATATTTTTTTTAAAACAGAATGGTTATGCCCCTGAAAAAGTGTGAGATCTAGCGTTATGTGAGACACAGAACACAAAAACGGGCCTGGAGCCACTGTGGTGTTGGAATTGGATTTGACAAGTGCTGCCTGCCATTGAGCTCTTTCACTGAGGACTGCTGTAAGTTGTCTACATTTAGTGTACCTGTAGGATATTGTGGATTAGAAAAGTGTTACATCAAGTTTGGAAAGATGAGAATTTTGGGAAGATAGTTGGGTCAAAGTGACAAGCAAGGAGTTGAGATCATGGATTCAGGAAAGAGAAGGTATTAAATTCTCTTTTGGCAATGTGGAAAGCTGCCATGAGAAAGGAGGAAAGATTCTGACAGATGACTTGTTTGATCACTTGATTCAGACTTCTTTGCTGCTCAGGTGAGGGAGTCCTGGCAAAGGCTGCCCAAGGGGCATGTGAAGTCTCCTTCTCTGGAGATTTCCAGTCCTACCTGGACATGTTCCTGTGCAATCTGATCCTGTGCTTTAGAAGGGGGGTTGGTCTAGATGATCTCTAGAGGTCCCTTCCAACCCTTGCTATTCTGTGATTCTGTGATTCACAGAATGTGAACTGTGTTTACTATGACTCAGTACCAATGGGATTCTATTTTAGGCACTTTTACATTTAATTACCCTCCCTTCATTACCCTTCCTCTCAAATTCCAGTTGCTGCTCCAGAAGAGATGATGTACTATGGGTCCTGTGTCACAGCTTCAAGCCTGTGTTGTCTTGGAAACTGTAAAGTGTTTCAAATGGCACTGGAAGATCTCCAGCAGTTAGGTCACTGAATGTGTCTATTATTTTAAGGTAAAAGGGAATAACTTAAGAGGGAGCCTGGAGATGGACATTTGTCTATCAGCTGTTGTGGGTTTCTTTGAGTTCCTGTGTGAACTACTCTAGGTGGTCCTGCCCTGGCAGGGTGGTTGGACTAGATGATCTTTTGAGGTCCCTTCCAACCCTTAAGATTCTGTGTTTCTGTGATTCTGTGACACTTTTCCTAGGAAGAGTGTTTGTGATAAATTCCCAATGAAAGCTGAGAATGATTTCTCTACCCAAAGTGGAAAAAGGAAGTCAATCTGTCACATTAGACACTCACCTGTCTTCATAGTATGAACATTTTTTGAATGACTAATAATGAATTGAATCCACTTGATAATGAACAGCTCATTTACCCTTCACCAAGCCTGTTTCTCTACCCCAGTACCACTGAACAGGTTTTCACAGGAACGACTCAGAGAATGGCTTTCAATCACAACTGAATACTAGTGCAGGTTTTTATTGATCCATAAGCTGCTCACGAGACTATATGCCATGTAAGAGTTTTGATGAAAATATCAGAAGTGCTGTCACTCTGAATAGCACCAAAGGTTGGTTTGCTGATCTCTCATCAAAGTTTTTGGGTATGCTTCAATGACAAGGTAAATAATTCAGAGTGAACATTCTCCACAGGGGCTGATGTCATATCAATCTTATTTAACATCTATTTAAATGTTATTCCCACTATCTACAATCAGTACACAAGTTCAGCTACACAGACAGACTACATTTTGAACATCTTAACTCCTTGATCATGCCTATAAATTATTACTGTCATTTCAATCCACCTTTATCCTTTGCCCTTACTCTTCTCTATCTTTAGACATTTACTGTGTCATATTGAATTTAGTTTGAATTCTAGCTAAAGACAAAAAATGCAAGTTTGCTTTGTGAAATGCCTCATACAATTTCAGGGCGTCAAAAGAGAAGATCTGCATTTACTTTCTGAGAATGATATGTCTGTATTAAGACAACTCATCACTTTTGTGTTCACTCCCTATCCTTCCCCTTATGCTTCTCAAGAATAGCGAGACTTCATGATAAATTTTGTCACTAGGGAGCTGACTAGATAAATTCATTTTTGAAGGGTGTTTTTCCAAGTACAAAGACTGATATGGAAAGAAGCATGGAGTTGTTTCCTAGAGATCTGTTTGTTGGCAGTGTAGAGTGGAATGGAAAAATTATGGGAATTGTGGTTTTATTGTGAAATGCAATAAATTTGTTTAGTGTGTGGCACAAGTTAACCTTCTATGTATCTCAAATGGAGTGATTTTAATAAGACTTTGTTATCTTCACCTGTGGCTTTAAGGCAAGAGGCCACTTTATAAAACTGATTCTAAAATTTGAGATATTGCCTAGATTAAAATGACTAAAAATAACCAATTCATTACATTAAACATTCTGTTAAATGTCACAACTGCAGTGGTGTCTTACTCAGTGTGTACCACACTAATATAAGGAAAGAATTTCAAGTAAATATTGAAAGCTAAATCTTGACCCCAGAGCTAACACAGCCCAATCCACTACTTCAGAGTAAATATAACTCTGAATGTTATACTTGAAGAAATATATTTCACATTTCTTGTAACCTCCATGTTTTCAGTGCTCATAAAGCAATTGTTTAGTCTGCCAAAAAAATGAATGAAACATGATAAAAAAAATCAACAAAATCATAGAATCATAGAATGGTGGGGTTTGGAAGGGACCTTTAGAGATCATCTAGTCCACCCCCCCTGCTGAAGCAGGTCCACAACAACTTATATTTTACCAATGACCAATGTTTTTATGTACTTTTTAATGTGTTTTTATAGTGCTGTATTCAGCACTATAAATTCTCTGAACTCTGTTATTCCAAGTTACTACTAGGTAACTGCCAGATCCTTATCAAGAGTGTGAATTCAGGTGAATAATATTTTTATTATCAGAAGTGTTGATTTTATTCAGAATTTGCAGTAACAAGTTTGCAGGAAATTTTTTAAAGCTTCAATTGTATTCAAACCTCTTATTTTTAGAATTCTGTCAATCTAAAAAATGCTGTTCCACATTAGTTACATAACGAGTGGTTCATTTAACTTAATTTTGGAAACCTGAAAATTAAATAGCTACATCTGAGAAGGTCACTGAGCTTTCTTGATAGTACTGTAAAACAGGTAATTTCAGAGGATGAGTCACAAAACGTGTTTCATCATCAGTATTCTGATGTACTAATAAAACTAGTTGAAGAATTGGTTGTAGAAGCACCTTGGCATAGTAAATAAGGATCATTCCATAGACTAAATCTGTGAGTTCTGCAGTATGTTTGTGTTTGGATTGGGATGTAGTTTGCACATTAACAGACAAACTAACAAGACTCAGAATTTACCTTACATTATTCAAAGCATACATTTAATAGCAAATTGAAAAAAGAAAAAGGAAAAAAGGGAAAAGAAACAAAACACCATTCCTCCCATTAAACAAAATGCCATGAAAATTGGGAAAGCAGTTTAAGAAGTGGTTAATAATCAGCTACTTTATCAGTGTAAGACAGATGGAAAGGAAAACCTTGTTAATGACTTATTTAAATGAGGCCAGTCAAAACTAAAGACAAGGTTTATCTATAAAAGCTGATGTTTTCCTTAAAAGCAGCACAATTTCAAGTGCCCAATTAATTTCAACTGTTCACAGATATGAAGCTTCAGACAGCCTTAAAAATGTAAGAAGATTCATTAAAAATTCCCCCAGGAGTGCTATCAACCAACAATGGAGAGTAGCTCTGTTTGGCTGTGAAAACTGTACCTGTCACAGTTTTAAAAAGATGCTCTTGCCCCAGTAAGCTAAAATTATAAATTTAAAAGGTGAGGCAGAGCTAAAAGAGATACGGGAAAAAAATAAACCAGACATAACCATAATGGAATGGTATTCCCCATAGCAGCACAACTGTTGTAAAGGCTTTTTAGGCACTGGAGAAGGCTCACTGGAAGTGCGGTGAGCTTTGTGGATTATATTGGAAACCTGTGTCAAATGTGAGGTGTGGCATGGAACAGGGGACAAAGAAATCAAGGATGAAACAGGGAAACAATAGAGTCAGCAGCTCTGCTAGCACAGTCTGGAATCGTTTTGGTAGAATATGAAAGGTGACAGGTGGCAGATAGATGTAGAAATTAGTAGCAGGAATATTAAGCCTGGCCTGGATAATATATGAATAGAAATGTGCACGTGTGTGGAAGCACTAGCAGTAATGGGAAAGAAAAAACCCAAAAGTTAAAGGAATAGCATCCCTTAGCTGATACCAAGCACTCTGTCTGCAGTGACATCCAAATGACCAGATAAGAAAAGATTAGGTGATCCAAAGCTGTGATGAAAAGAAGAGAATTGGAACTTTACATTGCCCAAAAAAGTGGAACAAAGAAACTGAAATTTGGGCATTTTGTTTAAGATGTATGAGAAGTCAGAGAAAATAATGTCAAAGTCCCCAAATAAAAAGTGCATCTAAAAATCAATTTGTCTTTGCAAGACAAGGGTAACCTAACAGATAAGACAGAAGTTTGATCACCAGTGTCAAACAAGTGATCCTGACCAGACTCATCTGGACATACTTGCCTTGGTCCTTGGAGGTAGGTGAGTCTGGGGGCATGAGTGAATGAAAAGTGCATAGTTACATCAAATCAGAGTAAATATAGTTGGAGAATGAATTTTTTGATATCACAGACAAAGTAAATGTTATGCAAACTGGGAGGGCTGGCAGAGCATCTGGTCTTTCTGGCAAACAGCAACGTAAGAGTCTGAGGTTTTTTGGTCATATGCATTAGTCTTCTGTGCCCATTCTTTTTTCTCATTTTCACATAATTGTGGGATTGACAGCACAAAGGTTGAAAAATGTTTCCTAGATATTCCTTGGAGAGCAAAACACTCACTTGTGCTAGAATAGTGTTGATGAGTTCATACAGGTTTAGTATCAAGTGAGCACTTACTCCTCAAACATCATTATTTACAGAAGTTACACTTAAGCAATCACAGCTTCAACACGTCATTCGGGATTCTTTGTTTTGAATATCAGAGATAACATTCACACTTTTTGTCTTTGGGAATTTTACTTTGGAGTAGCTCTAGACTTGTCCAATGGATTGAATGTGCTTTAGCAGCAGGAAGAAATTATCTGGTTTAATTTTTTTCTAAGAAATTAACAAATCTGGTTGGTGTGCTTTGAGACTAAGCTTCGTTGCAGACCAAAGCATGATAAGATCTTTGTCAACAAAGAGCAAATTTTAAAGTAGGTTCATCATCTGAAATGAAATGCCAGTGTAGATCCTACACTATCCAAAAGGTCTTGTTCTTTTCTCTAGTTTTTGCTTTGGTTTATTTCAAAAGTACTTTGACAGACTAAACAGCATAAATAATACAGAACGCTAACAGTTCGGGCTCGTCCTTTTCACTGTATCTTTTTTTTATATAAACACTTATTTAGCAGTACTTGGTGACCTCAATGAGTTCCTCTGTTACCTACTGTAGGAAGTCCTGCTCTGTCAGTGGGGGTTGGACTAGATGATCTTTTGAAGTCCCTTTCAGCCCTTAAGATTCTGTGATTCTGTGATCTCTTGGACTGAGAATTTGGAGGGACATCTGAGTCCTGGTGGCAGTAATGCCTCCCTGTAAAAGAAATGAAAACAAAGTAAGAAAGCTATTTCCAAAACTCACCTTGTAATAACTATGCCATGGGTTTGCCCTTGCAACACAATTAGAGGACTATAACACATATACACACACATTTTCTCAACTATTCTAATCCCATTTAAGTTTCACAGGTAGTCTCACATCAGAGCTTTCAGTGATCTACAGCAACTGCTCCAAACAATTCAGCAATTTGTACTTTAAATGTAAAGAGAAATTAACTCAGGATATTCCATCATTTTTATTAAAAATAAAACATTTAATACTTTAAAGGCAAATTGTAATATCCTAAGGACTTTTTTTTTGATGAAGAGAGGAATCTATATCTTATAAAATATTGGTGCAACATGATAGATTCCTGACTGAAAAAAATACAGCTCTTTTCCTTCGGTTTTTTGAGGTGGGTCATTGTAGCACAAAAATATGAAATCATTTGAATTTCTGCATTATTTAGAGGATTATTAATTGAGTATATTACATTTGTTTCTAAGACTTGCTTTACGAGAAAATATTTTAAAATGAATATAGTATGTATATGTTTATTTTGTTTTTTCCTAATTTCTACCATTTCATGCTTAACTTGACAGAGTCAGTTCTTGGTTTTGTCTGGAGATGTCCATGTAATTTCATTCTAATCTGGCCTAGAAAATTCCAGTTGTAATCAGTAAGAAATGACTAGGAAAATCTGCTTAGATTTATATGTTAAGAACATCTTTCTGTATTTGTTGTTTTCTGAATTTGCCTGCAGATTGTAGTTTCTGGTGTTTTAAAACTGTATCATGAGTTTTTTAATTAAAAAAATAAAACAAATAAATTTGAGCTCCTTTGTTATATTCACAGTTATCATTTTAGCCAAATATATCTTTCATTTAGGTGAGTTCTACTTAGAGATCATCATATGAGTATCAGTGTCTGCCTGAATATACTGCTCCAAGCAATACTTTCTACATCCAATTAAAGGCAAACAGGCATGAAACTATGTTTCCTGAAGCTAATGGAAAGATAGGCTAGAAAAAGAGTAAAAATAATACTTTAAAGTATGAAGTGAAAACTAGACAGCATTTAGTTATCAAAGTTGAAGGATAAAAAAAACACCTGCAGAATGACTATTTAACTTGTAGAAAAACTGATAGACATCTAAAACTCTTCCACTATCCACCCTCACAGGAATTGGTTTCACATGATAACATATTTATAAACATATTTGTCACCTAAAATAATTTAGTATTCCTTGAGTGGGATTTAGTAGCTCAATCTAGGTCGTTTAAAGCCAGGTGAGATGTCATATCCAAAAAACTTGTTATAATGTTGTAGATATAACACAAGACTGACAGGCAAAATCAGGCAAGATTTCCTTCAGTGCTCCATATAACACTAGACATCTGTGTTGAAGCACTTGTGCATGCATCCTATGAAATATTCCATCCATTTTGCCTATTATATTGAAGCCTAAACTCTGGTGTTGTCCAACTCGCAGCACTAGGTGAAGAGCTACTGCTACCCACTTCTTAGGCAACAGAAATATCAGGAAGACCCTTCAATTCCAGGACTTTCTTAAGGTTATCCAAAGAGAGAGAGCAGGGAGAGTGCTCAACTTTCCTGCTGCTGCTGAGAATATATGTATATTAGAAGGAAGAAAAGAGTTGCCAAAGGTAAGGATGGTTATGTAGGAGAGAGGGATGAAGGAAGGAGAAGGAAAGATGATAGAAAGGAGGGAGAGAACACAAAAGGAGGAAGAAAGACATCAGCTCCATCTAGACACCAACATTTATAAAGCACAAGTTATTTCACACTCAGACATTTTGACAGCATTTCTGTCCTAACTAAGCAAAATATGTCTTTACTCATTTTCACTTCCAGTATCATTACTGTTATTCTTCTCACATGTAATATTGCAAGCTCCTTTCATACCTTTTTAATCCTATTTTAAATGTATCTGTTCTTGTATTGCAAGCAATTTTGGATTATTTCTTCTCTTTTTCTCACAGTGTCAGGTCTGAAAATCATATATTTTACCATCATGCCTTCATGTCCTTTGCACTATGTCTCTGTCTTCATTGGGGCTGACAGTCTCCCAGTTTCACATAGGCAGTGATTATCTTTAACGTGTTGCTTCTCTCTCCACCAGATCATTAATGAAGTTAAAACAGGACAAGTCTTGTATACATCCCAGGTAAAACTCTTCCTAAGTTCAAATGCTGTTGTTTATCATTAATAATTTTGAAAAATCTGTTATGAAAATAATGAATTATATGTTGAAATCATATAAAACTCCTTACTGTTTCAAATCCCTATGTCATTTGGAATGTTTACTTAACGTACCCATATAGATGTGGTTGTATTCAGCAGCTTACACTGAAACCTTTCAAGAGCTGCCAAAAGAATTCTAAATGATGGAGTCCCTCATAGGTCTGCCAGAATTTGATCTGCTACACACTAGAACCGTGAGGACCATTTCTCATTATGCTGGAAGCAAAAAGACCATAATGGTTTAATAAGTAAGAAACCAGAGGTTTCTGCAATCAAGACTATGTTATATCCACAGATGTAGAGCACACTTTCATTTTTTGCTTTTTTTCATCATTCTATTTACATTACAACTGAAACAACTAAAATTTTTATAATCATTCTTAACAGTAAGAACTATCAAAGTTCTCATCAGAATTTGAGTATTTACTTTTTTTCTTATTGTCATTTATTTTCTGTTGTCATGGTCAGTGTTTCAAGAAAGAGATACGTTCCATTGTAAGACTCCTGGAAATATGTTTACTGTTTAAAAAACTAATTTAGGAAAATTGAAGACATAGGCAAGGATTTATGGATGTTGTGTGGACATGCATTGTTTTTAATTTGGTCCCAAAAACACTGCATCACTGTGGTCAATGAGAGTTGTAGTCTCTACTTAAAACCTTTGTGCACAAATTCAAGCCTGTGTCAGTGAGCAAGAGCGGTGGACAGCTTGTTAATTCCCATCTGGAATTCTGTTCCAAGACTATTGAAATAATGGTTTTCCCTCTAAGGAGGCATCAGTCCAAAGCTAGGTATCATTACATGCATTTAATCAGATTCATGTTGAAATTGCTGATACAGTTTTCCTTGAGGGCAATTAACAGGAAATGTGAAGCATTTAAAAAAACCCAAGATAACACTTCTCAGCTCACGACACCTGGATAGATTTTTTTTTCCCTGTACTTAGAATAAGTTCTCATTTCCTACACTATTGTTGGTAACTTTTTGGAATCATCTTTCATTCTGATGCTTCTATGTCATGTAAAAAAAGTTTGAGTGATTTGCTGGCTTATTATGCTAAACTCTTCAACAAAAGTAGGTTGCTTTGACATCAGGAAACCAGCTCGACACAGTGGAAATCTGCAAACAAACAACATCTAAAAGAAAATGCAGAAAGCTGAAACTTGCAATAATTAAGTATATTATATACATATGTGTATATTTATGTTTTGGTGAATACAACATACAACCATGTGAAGAGAAATTAAAGTCAGTTCCCACTTAAAGATGAAACGCTACCCTTATTCCCCTGATCATACAGCATTTGGAAACTAGAAACCACATCCTCAAAGAGGATTATGATGTCTCAAAGGTACCTCTGTTTGTATTACAGCATGTCGCACAGAGAGCTTTGCTTCCAAATTTGGAACTCAGAGGTGAGAGTAGCTTTTGCCTGGAGGATCTGACCTTTCTATTATTGGTACAATAGGATGTGTTATTAGTTTGGCTTGTAAAAATAATCTCAACTCAGTGATGCATTTTGAAACTTAAAACATTGTTGAGTCTGGAAGAGTCCAATAGATTTAGCAGCTGGGAGGTAAAAAGGACACAGGGAGAGACAGATTTCTTTCAACTTATGCACAATTTTTTGGGCATATTATAGGGATCGACAGTTGAAATGACTTTGCATTTTTTCTATACTTTAGTTCTGTTGAGCTTATCGTTTTACCACGGAAAGTTAATTTCATTTTAAAGGGAAGTAGGTCACCCGAACCAAGAAAATAAAAATTAGAAAAAGCCCACGTTTGTGCTGTTGGGAGCTACCTTGCTCTGCCTGGGAAATAGGTTTATATATTTTCTTAGTATTTACTTCTATTGCTGCCAAGTAGAGGTCAAGCTTTCACATAAAAGAGAAACATTTGTTTAGGATTAAGACTGTAAGGACAAAAGAAAAGTGCTTGTTTTACAGGTAGTAATGCTGGAAAATTACTGTTCACCATCTCCAAACCCTAAGTTTCAAATAAAATAAATAGGACCAAAAAAACCAAAATAGTAGCACAAACCTTCATAGAGTGAGGACAGAACCCACCATGATTGTTCAGTTTATTGCTGTTAATCCTTTAAAGGTATCACATGCTCCAAATCCTTGCTGAAAGGACATTTATCTAACTTCTGTGTTCATCTATAGAGCCAAGGGCTACACAAACTTTTATGGTGCAGTCCAGCAGTCTAGGATGAAAAGGTGGAGAGGTAGAGGTTTGATTAACATCACAGGGAAGGGTAGGTAGCAAAGCTGAAGCAGAATGCTGGAGCTGGTGGGAATCCAGCCCTGTGCTCTGTACTTTGCATCTTCTCCTCACCAGGGTAGGTACTTTTTTTCACCTCTGCGTCCTTCCTGGGGTTCTGGAGGTGACAGGCATGACCAAGCCTAATGAGTGACCCTGTTCTTCTCTCAGGCATAGGCCATCATGGTGCTGATACTCCTACGCTTTATTTTCCTATACAGCAGTGACAGATCAACTTTTAATTTAGTTTCATTAGAAGCAAATTATTTTTTAATTATATTTCATTATTTCCCTTAATATTTTCAAGACTGGTGCTGATAGAGGCTTAAAGGAATCCAATCCCTTTTTCATTAGAGACTATATCTTTGCATTCACCTCACATCTCTATTATGTGCTGTCACATGCTTCATGCACAGTAGTAATGTGGTAGGCTCTCATAAATATCCCACGTCCACAGCAATGATATAATTGAGGGTAAACACAAATCAGTGGTGTTTGCCTACTTCTAATGGGGGTATTGCAGGTTTCTCCTACTTCTCCCTGTGTAGTCTGGGTGGCTTTTCCTAATTTAACACCAAACTGCTGCTCTAACAGACAGAAGAGACATGCCAAAATCGTGACAGTTCCCTGGCACTTACTCTGTCCTTTGTCCATATCCAACAGTCTTAGCAAGGACTGACAGTTTGTTCGCTCAGCAAATATGTAATTCATTCTTTCTAAAGCGATGGAATCCACCTGGGATTTGGTATGCCAGAGCTTTTCAGGCTTTTATGTGCCTGATATTGTGTGATATTCTGTGATATTGTGTTTTCTAAGGTTTTTGAGGTCATAGAATCACAGAATCATAGAATCATTTCAGCTGGAAGAAACTTAAGATCATTGATTTCAGTCTTTGTCCCAGTCCTATAAACCACTAGACCATTTCCTTCAGGGCAACATCCACCCTTCTCTGAAACCCCTCCAGGGACAGTGACTCCAGCACCTTCCTGGGCAGCCCCTTCTAATGCCTGACAACTCTCTCAGCAAAGAAATTCCTCCTCACATCCAGCCTCAACCTCCCCTGCTGCAACTTGAGGCCACTCCCTCTTGTTCTATTGCTTGTCACTGGGGAGAACAGACCAACCCACACCTCACTACAACTTCTTTTCAGGTAGTCATAGAGAGCAATAAGGTCTCCCCGAGCCTTCTTTTCTCTGGGCTAAACAGCTTCAGATCCCTCAGCCATTCCTCATATGAGACATGCTCCAAATCCTTTACCAACTTGATAGCCCACCTCTGTATCCTCTCCAGAACCTCAACGTCCTAGTAGAGAGGGGCCCAAAACTGGGCACAGTATTCGAGGTGTAGCCTTACCAAAGCTGAGTATAGGGGAATAAGCTCATAAGGGATGAGGACATCTTTTGTTTCCTTTTAACTTCTGGTGAGGTGAAAGTTGTGGCTTGACTGTGGCTGGATGTCAGGTGCCCAACAAAGTTTCTCGACCACTCCTCCTCCTCAACTGGACATGGAAGAGAAGACATAAGTAAAGTCTCATGGGTCAAGCTAGGATGAGGAGACCACTCAACAATTACCATCACAGGCAAAACAGACTCCACCTGGAGAAAATTGATTTAATTTATTAAGAATGAAATCAGAGTAAGGTAATGAGAAAATAAAAACTCATTCTTAAAGCGCACTCCCCCATCTCTCTCTTCTTCCCAGGCTTAACTTTACTCAGATTTTCTCTGCTTTCTTCCTCACAGTGGCATGGGGAAAAGAGGAACAGAGGTTGTAGTCAGTTCACCACACATTAGTGTCTGCTGCTCCCTCCTCCTCAGAGGGAGGATTCCTCACACTTTTCCACTCCTCTAGAGTGGGATCCCTCCCACAGCAGACAGTCCTCCATGAATTCTTCAATGTGAGTTATTCACATAGGCTACAGTTCCTCACAAACTACTCCAGTGTGGATCATTTCCATGGGGTACAGTCCTTCAGGAATAGATTACTCAGTGTGGGTCCCTCATGGAGTCACAAGTCCTGACAGCAAACCTGCTCTAGCATAAGCAGTAATTTTTTTCCATCCGTTTCTGTAATGGCTTTGCAAGGCATCTGTCTACTGGCAGAATAGGAGGGAATGGTAAGTTTAGTAGGAAGGACATCTTGATTTAGACGATGTTAATTTCTGTATTGAGAATACTGGATTGTGAAGTCATCTCTGTGTATTAGCACAGGGAATGTTAGAGCATCAAGTAATTCTTGGAACAAAGAATAGGCATTTCCTGCCTATTTCCCACTTTCTCTTTTCTCTCTCCCCTCGGAAAGTTAAGAGTCAGTGCACCAAATCCTGTGACAGCCTCTGTATACAACTGCAGCAGGGAGAGATTTACTTTTTTAAATTTTTTTGACTGCTTACACTTTCACAGCAGTGGTTCCTTATTATCTATGAGGACAGAAGAAAACCAATACGAATCTGAGTTTTATTAAATTCACAGTATGCCATTTCTTCTCCTCGAATTCTAGGAGTTTGACTAGCTTGACAATAGTTAAACAATAAGTGCTGCTAAATTTATTTTAAATAATTACACACCAGAAGAGTTACATTAAGAGGTGAATGTCTATAATTTGTGCTGTGCCAGTAGCTCTCAATTAAATCTCAATTTGATCTCTTGGAGCATCCCAGCCCAAATTTGCAGCTAATTCTACTTTCAGCTTCAGAATTTTGCCAAGCATTTGGGAGTGAAGAAAAGCATTTCTTACGTGCTGTAATGACCTTGTAATCTTCCACAACGTTGAGATATTTCAATGATAAACATGAACAAACCATAAGTACTTTTGTGGTCAAGTGACTGAGACTGAATATAATGTCATGCATATATTCATTCTATATATTCAATTAAAAGGGCAGGGAGGGCAATATCCATGTACGTGATTTTGTGTGTGTGTCTGTGTGTGTGTGTGTGCATGTAAAGACACCAAGAGGATTTCTAGCACTCTTGAATTCCTGCTGTAGTTCCTAGATCTTGCTGGTAAGATCATTTCCACATCTACATCTGTATCATTTAAAAGTTTGACTTGTGCATCAAGATGTCTAAATCAAAAGCAGTAAGGAAGATGTCAAGCTAGAAGGAAAAAGTAAATCGTGTTTCAAACTCTAAAGCAGGTTACTTGCTTAAGGAGCCCACGAGCTTGGGCATAATGCCTTTCATACTATAGTTTTTGAAGGCTCTGCTGAGGTCAGTCTGTGTCACCAATACATGAAGCATAGGCATAGCTCTTCCATGATCTTTTAGACACCTCTCCATGCACTTTAACAATATATCTTGAGAGGTTTCACCATAGTTCAAATTTCCTTTTAAGTCAAGGAAGGAATTTCTCTCACAGTGAAGGTAGTTTAGGAAATACATTGCTGTTGATGATAAGCATTTAGTGAAGGTTAGGTAAAGTACAAAGAAACTTCTGCAAGATACAAAAACTTTGTCAGAAAATATGTAAGAGGAAATGTTAGTAAAACATTTCAAGCTTGTAATATATAATTCTGAATATTTAGTGCCTCACAGGAATAGAATTGGCCTTTTCCCTCTCAACTGCCACAGAAGTCTGAGACACTCAGGATCATGTGAGTAATTAGTTAAAAGGTATGAAACTATCAAATGCTTTCTAGCATGTCATTTACTTTCCCTGTGCAAAAGGAAGTAACATCACTGTTTATTTCATATTTGCTTCATCCTGACAAGAACGATGTAGTAAGACAATCTGAGGTGACAATATGAATGATAGCGTTTCTACTTGTGTGGCATAGATTTGCGCTGCTGACTCATATTTGTCACCTGTGCTTCACATCAGGGCCTCACATACCTTTTTGTATTGCAGAGAATCTCCATGTTTAAGATAGGCATGAGTACTTCTGTGATTGCCTCTCTCTGAAATACATTGAAATATCAGAATGAAATGAAGGGCATTTTCTTAATCAACTTGCTGACAGCTTGAAGTTGATGCTAACAAGAGTTTTGTGACTTGAATGAGTATTAATCAACCTTTAATAGATAGTTTCTGTATGCGCTGCAGTTGTTAGTCACATTTCCTTTGATTCCGATGATTCAGAGTCATATTGGAAATACGTTGTAATATTTCTGAAAAACAGAGAACTAAATAAGAAGTTCCTATATGCCATCTATCAGATCCTGGTTTACCAGCCACTTACACACAATTTTAAATCTTCTTCTCAGAAACATATGTATGTACGTAAATTAAGCCTCCAATGTTTTCCAACAAATGTTATACTTCTCACAAGGATTAAAGCAGTGACCAAGCTTTAAATTAAATTAAATACTCATCACACTGATTTTTTGCTCTTGGGTGTCATTAAAGCAGACCTGGGAAAGATGTTTCCCCCTTTGGCAGCATGATTATTCCCTTACTCAACTCTTAAGAGAGTGAGGTTGTTTATCCAGCAATTAGAACTCCCTTTGTTATGTTTTCTTTTGGCTACTCTATACATCTTGCATAATTCCTTAGTTTGCACACAATTCATTGCACGAACTTTCAAGTCTTCATCTGATTTAGTTTAAGTTTTATTCTGTGCCAGTTCTTGGTACAATGAATTTCAGACATGTAGGGTTGTTAATCAGACATTAGCTACAATGATCTTTGATCAGCAACAGGGAACCGCCCAGAGTAGCAGAAATCTGTCAGGGCTGGACAGACCTTCATAGTATGTGTATGGGAAAAGTGGTTCTTCAGTCAGCTTTGAATAGGAGGGAAATATGAATAGGACGTTTTGATGAAACCCTGGGGACAAATTAGAGGCTGTGGGATTCAGAAGTGTACATTTCCTACACAGATTCATCTTCCCTAACATCTAGTCTAAAAGTCTCAAAATTCCGTAATCAAGGGAGTCAGGGAGCAAAATGCCTCAGTTCATGTCATTGCTATTTAGAGATCTGAGAGGTTAGCTAAGTCAAGCTATAAAAGTGTCTATTTTTCTAAAGTTAGATCTGTGACTAGGATTCTATTCCTCATGTCTCTATGTATCAGTAAAGGGACTTTATACAACATCTATAATAAACACAACTCATATTGCAAGCATTGGATCCAGAGGGTTCCCTTTTCACAGAGCATCTTTCCTCTCCCTGAAAAAGCAGGCTTGAATGTCCTGAAGCTCTTTTCAAATTCAAGTGTTGTGGGGTACTTTTTAAAAATAGAGTTAATTGGTCCAGTCATGCCTTGCATTTCAGACATCCCTCCAACTGAAGACACTTCAATGAGTCTATCCTACAGGTATTATGTAAAAAACTGTTCTAAGGAGAGATATGCTCAGCGTCTCCTGTTGACGTTGCTCCATTTTATTAAAATCTTCATATTCCACTAGAAAATAGGCCAGAATGCAGGTATCTGACTTCTCAGGAGAATCGATCTGACACAAGGATGCTCCAAGGTCATTCTTGCTCAGTTCTCCTTGCTAGTGCTGCTCTACTTTTCATTAAATACTTAAGTCTTTTGAGACAGAGAATTGCTCCTTATTAGGGTTATCAGGACATAGTATGCTTTAGAAATGGAGTACGTGTTTTAATGCTAATGAATATTTAATTTGCACATAGCAGGACACCAAAAAGGGTAATACCTTCCCTTAAGTGGACAAAATACACCATAATGGACTCAGAAAAGAGATCCAAGCTGTTCCCTTCATCCAACTGATGGAAATTTGAGCCCGCTGTTTCTTTCAGTCGGGAGGCTGCCTTTTCCAGCAGATCATGGTAAATCTAGGCTTCATTTTACTTTCAATCTTACAACTAACATAGCATGGAGTTTTTGCAGAGCAGTTATATATTTCCAATTGTTATCAGTAAGAAATAACAACAAAATCAAACTACATAGAGGTTTTATTATAAAATCACAGAATGGTAGGGGTTGGAAGGAAACTTTAGAGATCATCTAATCCAACTCCCCTATTAAAGTGGGTCCACCTAGATCAGAAATGTATCCAGGCAGCTCTTGAAAACCTCCAGAGAAGACTTCACAACCTCTCTGGGCAGACTGTTCCAGTGCACAGTCTCTCCTCTCCTCTCCTCTCCTCTCCTCTCCTCTCCCCTCCTCTCCTCTCCTCTCCTCTCCTCTCCTCTCCTCTCCTCTCCTCTCCTCTCCTCTCCTCTCCTCTCCTCTCCTCTCCTCTCCTCTCCTCTTTCTCAGTTCAGTATTCATACCAAAAAAAAAAATAATTTGAGTGGAGGTAATCATCATGATTAGATCACAAATGATCCTTAAATCCCACTGGAATCAGAGCCCAGAGCTGCCACTAACACTAAAGATTAAAGCCATTTTCAAAATTTTGTGTAGATGGGTTTGGTTTCATGTTTGTCATCTGGTGTCCTGTGTCCAGTTCTGGGCTCCCCAGCTGAAGAGGGACAGAGAACCTCTTGCAGAGGGTCCAGCACAGGGCCACCAAGATGATCAGGGGACTGGAACATCTTTCATATGTAGAAAGACTGCAGGAACTGGGGCTGTTTAGTCTGGAGAAGATAAGACTGAGGGGGGATATTATAAATATTTACAAGTATATAAATGGTGGATGTCAGGAGGCTGGGGCAGCACTTTTTTCTATTGTACCCAGCAACAGGACAAGGGGTAATGAGATGAAGCTGGAACACAAAAAGTTCCATTTAAATGTAAGAAAAAGCTATTTTACTGTGAGGAGGACAGAGCAGTGGAACAGGCTGCCCAAAGGGGTCGTGTAGTCTCCTTCCTTGGAGATCTTCAAGACTCTCCTGAACACGTTCCTATGCGACCTGATCTATGATTCTATAAATGCAGGTCTCATGTATTTATGATTTTCTCTGTGAGCTATGAGGATGCATTTCTTAGCTTGAAAGTGCACATAAGTTAACATTCTGCATATGTAAAATGCCAGTTTATGACTACTAGACAGACATTTTTACTGTTTACATGTATTTCATTCATTTTTCCCCCCTCATTCCTAACTGCAAGCAAAATTATTCAAAAGATAAATAAAAATGTCAAAACTTCAGTACGTTTTTTTCAGAATCATTCGTTGTTACTTAAAAATACAGATCCAGAAATACATGTTGGATCTAAACAATGATAGAAACCTGAGCAAAATAAAAAATATATATATATATTTATATATAAAAGAAGAAATGAAAATAATCTTACTGACATTTCCCTGAAAATTGAATGTTCTTTTTTACACAAACACGGAGGACTGGTTTCATTATTGTGTGTCAGGGGGGTCACATGATAGCAAAAGCTTCTGCATGTCACTCAATCTACACTTTGGCATTTTTTCAACTGGGAACTTTCTTTCTATAGGGGAAGTACTGGAGTAGGTGTAATGTTAACTGCATGGGCAAAAGGATTGGGTATGCCTGTTGAAACTTAATACTGTCTATTGCCAAATTCAAAAATCATTCACTGCCAATCAAACTCTGGACTATAGCAGCCAAAGCATCATGATCTTTTTGTTTCTATTAGTTAATCACATTTACAATGTTATCTCCACTGTAGGTCTGAAATTAGATTGTTAGATAAGTTGACAATCTTGACTTACAGTGTCAAATGTGAGATCTGAGAGACCAATCTTCTATCAGTGCCATTAAGTCTGAGTTCTTGGAAGAATACAATTATGTAAGAATCAGATTCATAGAATCATAGAATGGTAGGGGTTAGAAGGGACCTTTAGATATCACCTAGTCCAAATTCCCTGCAGAAAAAGGTCCACCTAAATCAGGGCACATAGGAACATATCCAGGCAGGTCTTGAAGACCTTCAATGAAGGAGACTTCACATCCTCCCTGGGCAACCTGTGCCAGGGCTCTGTCACCCTCACAGTGGAAGGTTTTTTTCTTATATTTAAATGGAACTTTTTGTGTTCCAGCTTCATCCCATCACCCCTTGTCCTGTTGCTAGATACAATAGAAAAAAAGGGATGCCCCAACATCCTGACACCCACCATTTAGACATTTGTAAATATTAATAAGATCCCCCCTCAGTCCTCTCTTCTCTAGACTAAACAGCCCCAATTCCCACAGCCTTTCCTCTTTGCCTTGATAACCAGCATGTAGATCTCATGGCTACAGTGGAGGAAGGGGAAACTTGAAGGCTTAAAATTCAGAAACTAAATGAGAGTAAAAAAACCAACCCTTTCTCCCCCTCTCCAAAAAAAAAAAAAAACCAAACTAAAAACACTAAACTATCTACTGCTTTTATGTATCAGACCAAAGGTTTTCTCTTGCCTCAGCTCACAATTATATTGCTTAAATGTTAGTTGCACCTCTGCCCTTAAATTTCTATGTGACTTTAATCCATTTACTGCTCTTGGAAACTGTATCTAAAATCAGTTAATGTTCCTTATAATCTTCTGTACAGTATTTTGAAATCTGTGTATGAAAAATATTTCATAAAACATCACCTTACCAACTCCATTATTTGTTACTTTTCCTTCTCACAGCTATCACCTTTGACATAATGTTACTTATAATGGACTCAAAAGACTTGTAGAAGATTTTCCAAGTCATTATGTTCATTAAGTCTACACTGTCACAGATTTTCATGCAATGGGAGATGTTTTTTCATAGCATAAGGATATATCTGATTAGAATACAGCTTAACTATTTTGCAATTCTGTATGTGGGTATTATTCAATCATTCTTCTTAATACTTTCAATGCTCTGAATTTCAGAAGAGTAAATGGTTATTTGGAGGTGAATTAAAATGTGTTCAAAGTAGATGATGGAAGATAATTTCCAAATAGGACAAAAACGAGCCAATATATATGTAATAAAGAAGTTATTTGTCAAGAAAAGGTCAACATGAATTTCTTCCATATTGGAATTGACTTTGGCAAAGAAATTAAACCAAAAAAAAAAAAAGAAAAGGAACATGAATAGTATCCATCTAAATAATTACTTAAAATTAATTTTTAAAAGTGAATTAAGAACCTTAAAAAAACAAAACCAATTCATGTTGAATTAGATGTTTCTATTAGCAGAAATAATCATCTCTTCACACTTCTCTGCTTAGCACAATCTGTTACAGATCTGTGCTCTTTAGTGGAATGCACATTTCACGCAAGTAAAGAATAGCACCGACAGTCTTACCAATGTACTCCTTAGCAATACAAAGCATTTGAAAACAAAAAAGGTATCTGATACAAAGCAGGTTATTACAAGAGTGTTCTAAATACTAATAAATTAGAAATAAATAGATTCTTTGCATAATTACTTGAGTTTGACAATCAGTTATGATATGAGTTCATTTGAATCTTGCTAACGCAGCTTTACCATTACCTTTCTGTACTGTTCTGGTTTTGAGGTACATCCAGTGTTCATTAGCAGATGCTTGAATGGTTCTTGCTCTTCTGTGAGAGGTTGTTTTCTCTTGGGACTGTTTTCAGACAAATCAGCGAGAGCTGGAATTGTTCAATATCTCTCAATATTCCAGATTCTTGAATTATGTGACTTATGAAATTTTATATCTAATTTGGAGGACTCAATTTAGAAAACTTCAGTGTGGAAGCTGACCCTACCAAAGATGGTGAGGAGGTTTTCTCTACATTAACATCATGCTTTCAAAGGAGAAATTAATGACAGAGTTTCAAACATGATCATAATACCTTTAAGCACCTGTTCCAAACCTGGCAGGACGTAAATTTAAAAATCTGGCCATTTACTGACATGAAACTGGGAAAAGATTTTGTAATTTCACAAACCTGTTATAAGCTTTTTTTTCCACCTCTTAAAAAGTCACAATAAGTGAGAACTGAAGCTGTAACTGTTTGCTTCCCCCCTCTCAAACAAACTGCTGGGTTTTTATACATAAGTTTTCGTTTTCCAATACCAGTGCTATGAACCACTTTGAAATATCACTGGCTGTTTTGGCTGCTCTGAAAGACTATACAAAGTAAAACAGGCAGAAAGTAGTTGGGTGGGCAAACATAAGGGCTAGCAGACAGATGAGTAATCAAAACAAGAGCTTGTGTGTTATGTTAGCCTAATATCACTACTTTGTCTTTCTATTCTGTTGGCATTTAGAGTGAAAAAGGAAATTCTAAGCAGTACTAAACTAAACATAGTTCATGAATACAAATTGTTTCTGCCAACAAAGCAAAGATTGCAGTTTATATAATGCAAATGAAGAATTGTTGCAAAATTCTATTGTTTGCGAATCTGAAAAGCTTTAGCATATCTATGGGAATTAGCTAACTCTATGTTATGTTTACTTGGTTTTTTCCTTCTCTCTTAACCCTTTGTTAAAAAAAAAAAAAAAAATTAATGTATGTAAGTAAATATGAGATTTACCTGTCTTAGAGGCTTGGTGAAAACAGGATTGTACAGACCTTAGCTGTAACCCAGAAAATCCAACATTGACAATGTCAAAAAAAGTCCAAATAAACAAAACAGAGGCTATTTGGACTTCATTTAAATATCAAATGCTCTATTACCTAGTGCTTATGGATTATCATCTGGTTGGGTTCCTTATAACATTAAGGTACATTTGCTTAGTTCTATCATCTAATTTTTAAACTGATGAAAATTCACATTAGTTATATTGGAGTTTTAGTCTCCTTCCCATACAATCTGCAGAATTTTTTAAGTTGAATTTAAATTCAGTTAATCTTAGTTTTTAAAAAATTAAGCTATGGACATTTCCTCAGAATTTCAGTTCATTATTAATTCTTGGAAAATCTCACAAAGAGTGTTACCAGTATTATTAGTCTTAATCGAAATTAAGTTTCAAATGAAATTCAGAAGATCTAGAAATAACAACCTTTTTAGAGTTAGATGTTTTTGGTTTTAACCTATCTATTTTTTTCTGGAAGTTTCTAGTTAAATACAAATATAAACTTTTGGGCTTAGAGAAACTAGAAACCAAAACTTTTTTTTTTTAAAGGAAAAAAGAAGGGCA
This sequence comes from Urocolius indicus, assembly GCA_013401255.1. NCBI lineage: Eukaryota > Metazoa > Chordata > Aves > Coliiformes > Coliidae > Urocolius > Urocolius indicus. Next base: position 326,580 of record WBNH01006595.1, on the reverse strand, counting down.
TTTCTGTAAACATATACGTATATAGTATTTGCTGAAAGTAACACTTTTAATCAGGGAAGCTTAGTACGTGACTCAACCTAATAAAATTGTTTATGTATGTGAATGTTCTTCATTAACATCTAGATACTTGACCATGCCATCCTCCATACAAGTATATAGAATACAGTAATTCACCAAATTAGAGTGTATAGCATGCACTGGAGCAGGAAAGTCCATAGAGGATGAGTCACTCCTGCACTGTTACACTTGGGGGAGTTATGTTACATTGAAAAGAACTAGTTCATCAAAACTAAAATTTCAAGTATGAAAAAAAATTGGATACATAATGAATTTATTATTGTACAAAAAAAAGAAAATGTGGCATACCACCGTAGCTTCAAAGTTAGGTCACTCATGAATGGAATTAACCTCGTGTAGCATCAGCTATGTGTTATGTGTTTGGGTTTGAGACAATCAAACCTTACAGTTAGCACAGAGGTAGACAAAAAGGTACTGTAAGACTGTTTCAACTGGTCTACTTTGGGATAAGACAAATCGTATCTAGAAATTGTTACTTCTGCCTGTTAACTATAGATGATGTTTAGATAGCTAGTTCAAATATAGAAATGTAATGTTAAAACTCATCACTCCCAACTTAATTTTCTCCCACATTCAAAAAATCATCAGAAATTTGAAATAGATGCTTCTGCTATAGAGATACAGACTATAACGAAGGGCTAGAAGTCTTTTTTAATGTAGAGTCCTATCCATTAAGGTAGTTAGAGTTATCAGAAACCAGAGTTTGATACTTGTCTGTGTATAGGAAAGGAAATATTCCCCTCCTTGCTCCTTGAAAAGTTTTTACATGTTTAAAATTCAGAATGGTATGTTTTTGCAGATGAAAAAAAATTGAATTGGAAATCTAAAAATACCTGGACCCATTGGAGTGGGTCCTTAGGGCCCTTAAAATTATCAGAAGGATGGAACACCTCTCATATGAGAATAGATTGAGAGAGCTGGAAAGAGAAAAGAGGAGAGGAGAGCTGAGGAGAAAAGAGACTCTGGGAAGAGCTTATTTCAGCCTTTCGATTCTTACAGGGGACTTATAAGAAAGATGGGGACAATTTTTTTTTTAGCAGATTCTGGAACAAATGACTAGATGACATTTAAATGTTCCTTTCGACCTTTCGAATCAATTGTGTGATTCTAGGATGTAGTCAGATTTGAATTTCTTTATACAATTTTACACTATTCTTTGTAACAGCACAGTTCACACATACAAATAATATTCACTCCTCCAACAAGAAAAAAAAAGTAAATCCCAACAATATGATATTTTACATCATGTAGACCCAGAAAATGAGTTGTAACAAAAGAGATTATGGCTTAATAGATAATGTACTGGATTGTCTTGGTTTTATTTTTGTCTCTAATAAAAACCTGCAAGGACACCATTCTGAAATCACTTAATCTTTTCTGTGCCTGTTTTGACTGCCATACAGTAGAAATAATGACAATATTCTGTTTGGTAAATCACTGAGCATTGGGCTTTACATAGGAGTCATGTGGTGTTATTACTAATAATATTAATTCTAATAAAATAATAAGGAAATAAATGCACTCTTTTGTACCAAATACAGATATAAACTTTTCAGTATTTCTTTTAAAGTGAACCAAGCTCATTGGGATAAATTTGCAGAGTAATTTCATCTTCTTTTTTTTTTATGCAGTCATCTCTCTACTATGAGTATTTAGTCTGATCTGAAGGACTGAATGTGTTCAGGCAGTTTGAGCACAGTACACACGAGCTGCAGCTCATTCTTCAGTTGAGTTTCATCCATAACAAATCCAAGTCATACAGTCCAACATCACAGTGAGAGCTGAAGTCTGCATGGATGATCACATCTACTTCAAAACCTTACTCCTGATCGCATTGCACTAGGGATTAAGTCACTACCTTGAGGTGCCAATCTGATGTCTATTTCCAATCCATACACCTGTAAATCAGACCTCAACAACCATGTCACAAAACTTTATTCCAGCTGATATTGCTTTCTAGAAACCAATACTGCAAGAGAAAATATGCAGAAGCAATGAATGATCCACATACTGAGTTTTAATTACATCAAAGGAAAAACGGAGTAAATAAACACCACTACTTCCAGTCCTGAACATATTGTATGTATAACCAGCCTCCAGGCTCCAAACTTGACAGCCCACCAGTTTTCAAAGTTGCTATTGCAAGGACATTCGCCAAGGATAAGGAGCTATGGCCAGAAACCATATGTGATGATCAGATGTTAAAACAGAGATTGGCAGCTGCCATAGCATACAAACCTAGAAAAATGTAATGTGATGTGCCTTTGGTCTCTTCTTCATCTATACTCTGAATGTCTTTTTGTTGCTTCTCAGGATGAGGAACTATGAACAACTATGAACTGAAGAAAACAAATTAAAAGAAAACAGCCTGTTTCAACAGGCTAATGGACTACAATTGGTATTTGTAGGATTTTCTAGGGGCCTGTAGCAGAAAATTCTCTGTGGGCCTTAAAAGAATAGATGACTATTTCCAAAATTAAACTAAGCTGAAGAAAAGTCCATGAAAAGCACCTACAGTAATTTACTTAAATAACTGTAAAATAAAGAAATATCCTTATTATTCTACATTTTTTCCAATGGGTCTGAAAAATTCTATTCTAATGTTGCCTTTTGTGCTATTAAGCTATTAACCAGAGTTTTATTACTGTGACAGATGACAGAAGTTATGGGATCTAAACCCATTTAAACGAAGATGCCAAGTACAACCACAGGAGCAGCTTTTAATCCAGCATATCATTTCTCTGAATTTTGTTACATCCAATGCTCATTGTACAACACATCCAAGACTGCCATCTAATGCTGTCAAAAAAATTCTTAGTGCAATCATATATTTTTGGCATAATATAACAATAGCAGGAACTAATGCTGCAATATTAAAATATTCTTAGAAAATAATTTTCTATTATCAAGGAATAACACTTTTGTTTTGCTACTGCTGTTTAATTCCCTGCTAGTTTGGACACTAAGCAGTAAGTAAAAACATTTTAAAAAAGATATAGCTATGATGAAAAATCTATTAACAGAAAATTTTACGAAGTTATATTATGCAATATGATAAACATTGACCTACAAATGTTTATTATGTCTGCTCACTTAAATTTATCAGTAAGCTGAACATTCATGCCGCTTGCAAATTCTTATCTCAACTTACTTCCAAATGCCTTGCTCCTGTAAATAGCACGTTTGAGCCAAAGCCATTGAACTAGATAAGATCAATAAGATGATTGGCTTCAAATAGCTGCGGATCATGTACTTGAATAATACATCAGTTACCTTGATTTTTACCATGTTGTTACTTAGTCATTCATTATTAAAAATAACATTTATTTAATCTTGCTGAGAATGTCTGAAGATTATTATACAATACAAGGGAAGAAATGCTTTTACAAGAGTAAATTATACCTCTCTTCCCTAAAGGAATACTTTAAGATTTATCAAAATGGTAGGTGATAGAGCATAAAGAAATAAAATGTGTTCATTTTTTTGAGCTTATGCTCCAGATTGCTGTTTTTTTATTATACTATATTAGTTCTATCTATGAGGATTTGTACTGGTTACCTGTGAAAGTAAGGAGGAATTACTTTTGCTGCTAACTACTGCATTTTTGCCTTTCTTTTAATCTTCTTTGTACACTGGCCTTCATAAGTGAAAGATATAGGCAAGCAATTCTGAAACTACTGACAAAATTAAACAGTCAGGGACCTAATGACATGCTCACACATTTCAAGGGTAGACCAATCCAATGTTAATACATATTTCTCTGTAGTACCAGTATGAAACATTACTGCCTAACAGAGTGAAGACTGTGATGTACAGTAACATGTATTCTCTGTATATTTATAAAGTCCTTAAACTTCCCCAGCATTGTTGGACTCCTTTGGCTTGGCTTTCTGGAAGTGATTTATCCCATATGTTTTTACAGCATGGAAGAATGATTCACTCCACAATATTAACATTTAAACAATTATCAACTGGCTTTGCCACCACAGAGATGAACAAGTGACTTAACTTTTCTCATGGATACAGGATTTTGATGGAATCGTCTATATGCCAGTTAAATTTGGTGTACATTGGTAAGGGTTCAGTGTTGTGGCTATAATAGGAACCTAGAGAGAGAGATTCTGGAAAGTGCAGTATAGGTTCCATGTAAAGTACTTACAGCATTGGCTGGATATACTCAGAAAAAGTCCTATTAATTATCTTCTGTTTTAAGATTCCTTCATTTTTCCAGTTAAGTTCAAGTTTTGATTGTCTTAATCTAAATAAATGGAAACATATAAGGTCAATTGAGCTCTAAATTGAACATCTAAGTTATGGATCTTCACAGGTTTAGTTCAGCTCTCCTAACACAGGCATTTTACAGCAGCAGATATACCCTGAGTGTCTGAAACATCCACACTGATTTGGCAAATATAACAGAATTACAGAAGACTCATGTCCTTCTGCAGCAGAAGTGGAAACTCAGGCAGGACATCTAGGGCATTTTGAACAATGCTAGGGACGTTTGCGTCATTATCTGAGCAGAGACTGTGGAATCTGTGACATCACCATTACACAAATGGTTTAAAATTAGTACTACACATCTTTACTGAATATACTTGAAAATATACTGATAGCTGCACTAGAAACTCATAAAATTAGACTGACAAACTCTTCTCAAGGTTTTCATGCAGATTCAGGTAAACAAACACAGTATTTGCTTCACTTTTTATGGACTAGGTCTACTAATTTCAAATTAAGAAAGTCTTCTGGGAAATTAAAAAAAAAGTTTTGAAACAGGCAAAGAATCAAGAGTATGCACAATTTAATGCATGTTTATGGAAATATGTAAAAGTAAAAAGTCTAAAAGTAACCTAAATGCTGCATACTACCATCAACCAAATTGGTTATAACTTGGGGAAAAGACTTGTTCTGCAATTCTGTTATTCTAATAAGATAGTAGCTGATCATAAATAACAGTAGCAGGAATGTAAGAAAGAAGGATAACAGTCCATGGCTGAGTCAGAAGCAAAACATCATAGGCATCACAGCAAACACACCTCTTCTAAAGCTTACAAGGGGCAAGTACATAACTCACGGCTTCCATTCTCAGTGCAAGACAAATTCTTTGTTGAAAATGAATGCAGCAAGTCACAGGCAACCAGAAGTAAAACATATGTACGATTCTAAACCATGACTGAATTTTTCTTTTTTACAATGAGAAGAGACATTTTGCATTTTGCTCAATGTCAGGAGTAAGAAATTGAGGTTGCCAACATTGTTGGTTGCCTCATGAAAAAAATTATACATTCTGTTAACTAGGATAAACAATCAAAAAGTCATTTCCCTAATTAATTTGGAAATTATTCTAATCTAAGTATGAGAACTTTACAACTACTCCCAGTTTCAGGGCTAGAGTTGTGTAAAGTTCAATAAGCATATTCTAAGTGAGTGGTGGGACTTAGAGTCTCTTCCCTCAAACCACACCATTTCCTCCCTGGATACATTTATACATTTATCCACTTAGCAGTAGTGCAAATACCTTTATATTAAGAGACCTAAAATGCACAACAGACTAGGAAGGACAATGGATCAGTGTTACCTGTTCACCATCCATGCACATTTTGTCAGTCAAAACAGATATAGAAGACCACTTTCCTAGATTAACAACAGCAAAAAATTTTTGAAAAGAAATATATTAGGAGAAAAGTGTTAGGAAAAAAAAACTAAAACAGCAGATGAAATCTGGAAGCTCTTTAAAAATAAGTGAAATACCAAAAGTGTCATAAATAGACATCTAAAAGAGAAGACGACATTAGTTATAGCCCTTCCAGGCTCAACAAAAGACTAGAAGCAGCATTAAGAAATTAAAAGGCAATATTTAGCAAACAGAAAAGGGAAGTAATAGCTATCAACCATAAGGAGAAGTTATCGATTCTAGGAAATGAAGGCAGCAAAAGAGCCAAATCTCTGACTAGCTGGAATAAGGTAAGTTCTGAATAATAGCTATAATAAAATTCTGGTGCTTGGGGGGGTGGCAGAACTTTCAATGACAGATGTGTTTATTCAATATTTCTGCTTTGTATCTTGAAAGAAGGAGGAGGATGTATTTGAATCATATGAACATGATAAAGTATTTTCCAGTCCATTAGTAGCTGCGGAGGGTGTTAAACATCTCTCAGAGATAAATAATTTTAAACCAGCAGGCCAGGATACTTGCACAGATGGATTCTGTGTGAGTTGATGGAGGACATCTCTAGTTCATGCTCTGAATTTTTGATAGCAGAAAGAGACAGGGATAGAGGGAAAACACCATCAGACTCAATGAATCCTAGCACTGGGGTTTGATTCAGAGAGGGCAAGCAAGGTCGTCTAGGATACCATGGACACAATTAACCTGATACCTGTCACAGACAAAATTTAAGGAAAAGTTGATCCTGGTATAAATTGCTAAATCGTTAGGCTGGGAAGGAAAATCAATGCAATAAAAAAACCCCAAAAACGCTTTTTCAAATGACAGACTTGATAGCTGCAAACATACAAAGACTTCTGAAGAGTGTGGGAATTAGTATTTTACCACCTTCTGGTTTAAAAATTGTCACGAAAGCAGATTAGATGTGTTGAGAACTAACTGTCTTTTCTCAGAGAGAAGTTCAGTGTAGAATTGTCACCCTAATGAGGAAGAAGTGATGAAAAAGATTTGCAAGGCCTAGACTGATGCCACTCTGTTTTTTGATAAGAAAATCAGAAGGAAAAAAGTAGATGACATCATGACAGAAAATGTGAGAAATTATGAAGGCAGATTGGTTTGCAAGGGAAATACAGCCCACTAAGATAAGTTGGATTTGAGTGTTTAGACACAGCACAGTGTTAAACAATGAGGAACAGGCAATGAAGACCACATCTCTAAAAAGAACTATATCCTGGAGATCAACAGCAGAACAAATTTAGTGAGTTAGTGTCATTTGAGCAAATCTTGGACCCAAGCTATTAATTCAGTCTTTTAACCTGTGACAAGGGAAATCTCCCCATGAAGAGCAGATGACTTTTTGGAAAATAGACTTTAAAACGATAAAAGTAACAGTCAAGTTGCAAGGCTTACTGAGAAGGTAACAGGAACATAAAATTAAAACACTGTTTGCTTTAAATTCTACTGGTCCATCATATATTGCATAGCAGTGCATCTGTCAAAAAAGATTTATATTCCAGACAGCACTAAAGCAACTCATAGGCAAGTCTTGATCTTGGTGGCCACAAAGGCAAAACTTCTATTGATTTTAATGGAATAAGCAATTAGCTAAGTCTGGTAAAATGTCAGACTAGATGCTGATCACTGAGAACAAATCTGAAGTGATTTCTTGATATTTTCATTCCAGGCAACAATTTTTGGCTCCTTTGAAGTGCAACTCAGCTGTGGCCAGTGATTGCTACAGCTATGATTATCTCATGAATCTGCCAAACACCTAAAAACCCGGTAGAATTTGCTTAGTTTTGCGAGACAGGAGATTTTACAGCAAAACCAGTGATTGATAACATTAAATTACCAAGTTTACTTTAGCAGCATGATTTTACTTTTTTTGCAGGTCTGATTATCAGAATCTCTACTTTTATACAATTTTAAACAGAGATTATTTTATCATAGCATATATTTCTGTGTCAGACCCAGGAAGAGGTTTCTAATCTGCAAGGAAGCAAATCAAACAGGGAAATATTAAGAACGTGATCTGATACTTAATGGAAGAAAATGTAAATTCAAATCGTAAACAGTTAATACACTAATTAGCCAGAAGATTTATTCAGTGTAGGGGTAACGTTTGCACAAGCTACTTAACATATGGCGATAACAAGTGCAAATATGGTTATCTAAGAGAATTTTCATTGTGCTATCTCTGATGATCAACTCAATGTAAAAGACAGTCAGTAAGGTGTAGCTGTGGAACAGATCTCTTAGCATTGTAAATTTGTATTCTCTTTCCAATTAGCCATAAGATATTATATTGATACAGATTGTTAATATCTATATCAAAGTTCAGGCATCATCTAGTGTAGCTGATGAATTAATGGCCAATTTGATGTGCACAGTGTCCTTACCACCCTACAAGATTACCCATCAAGATCATATTGATGAAATATACTTGCAAGGAAAAAAAAATTCACTGGTAAAAATTTTCGATGCATCATACTACAGTTGGTGAATTAAAACTATAATTAAATATAAAAAACACAACAGTATTGTCAATAATCAGCAGGAATAGGGCAAAAGTATAAACTATCAGAACAATTTGCTATTATTGTTTTTGTATTTTATGGCTTCTTAAGGCATACCTGGCAGCTGAATATTTTTACTCTGCCTGCAATAACCAGCCAAGCAGCTCAGCAAATGCAATGACAACTTGATAAGAAAAATGATGTGTTCAGAGATATAAATAGCTTGAGCACACACTGCTATTTCCATAGATTCAAGGAGGTTAGGAATGTATCTTGCATAATAGAGAAATATCATTGACAACTATTGGGCATTCTGCAATACACATCTTAACAACAGGTTTTCTTAAAATGAGGAAAAAAGTAAATAATGTACTTTATTATTTTTTTTCCATAGGAAGCCCTTCTGCAGAACCCCTGAAAATTGTGCATCCTGAAAATGTATCACAGAAGCACAAATATGAGCTGAAGACTTGAAAGATGTAAAATTGGTAGAAATTGTTTTTAACATTGAATTTGATTTTGGCTTTGTCCCACTCTTGAATAAGGACCAAATGCATCAAAATCACACAATGCATCAAAATCATATGTTGTGTCTGCCCTCTAGGTATCTATTTTGTCCTTACGGTGATTCACACACCCAATCACGGGTAGAGATGGTGGGAATCCATCCTTGGAAGGCCCCACTGCTACCTAGAGCAACAACAGATGGGATCTGTAGGCTATCTGAATTTAGGCCAGCTACAAGGTCTTGTAACTGTACGGAATACAGTCTTGAGGATGGACTGCAGACAGGCTGTTTCATTCTCAGTACAATAATAGCAGATGTAACCAAGAAGTTTCTTGACCAGGTTCAAAAAATAAGATATTTCATTACCTCAGCTAGCTCAAATTACTTCTATTGATACATATCTCACACAACTGGTAAGAGAACTGACCAGGGAGGTTGCCCTGTTGGACCTCTTCTTTGTGAACAATGAAGGTCCTGTGAAGGATGTGGCAGTTGGAGGCTGTCTGGGGAACAGCAACCATGAAATTACTAAGTTCTCCATTCACACTTTGAGCTTTCGAAGGGCAGACTTTGCCTTGTTTAGGAAGTTATTTGATAGAATCTCTTGGGAGTCAGTTTTAAAGGGTATAGGAGTCCAGGAAGGCTGCACACTTTTTAAGACGGAAATCTTAAAGGCCAAGGTTCGATGTTGTACTTAAGGAAGTGATCTAGTGGTTGACAGGGCTGGGACAAAGGCTAAACTCGATGATCTTAAAAGTCTGTCTCAGCTAAAACTATTCTATGGTTCTTTATGGCAGAGGTATAACAATGTCATTGCTTACATACCTAAGAACAGTTGAAGAAGCTACTCTCCTTTACTGCTATCTGTAATATGGGTAGGCACATGGAACACAAGAGTCCCTCTGTCCTCTCATGTCAGCAAAGTGAAAATACTTAGGATCTTACCATTCCTCTTAACTTTATCAGCGTCAGCTACCCATACTTCTTTGTATCTACATATCTGCAGATGGGAAAAAGAAATTATGAATACATTACAAAATCACTGAATCACAGAATGGTAGGGGGTAGAAGAGACCTTTAGAGATCATCTAGTCCAACACTCCCGCTAAAGCAGGTCCCACCTAGATCAGCTCCCAAAGGAACATATCCAGGCAACTCTTGAAAATCTCCAGAGAAGGAGACTCCACTTGTCACTGAATTATTTAAAATTTGACAGAAATAACAAGTTTATAATGAAACATTAAAAATGGATGTCTACAACCATTCATACACCAGACTTGATGATAAGAAATAACAACCTCTTTTAGGGTAGGTTGTTAATCAAATCAAGCTTCAGAAGGTTTATGGTAAGGAACAATATTGGGTTATGAGAGATTTTGCCCAAAAAAACCCTCTTTTTTAGATGGAAAACAAGTACAGGAAAGCATTCAGTTTTTGTCACCTCAAAAGTATTCCTTCTCAACAAAGTAACACATTATGTAACCATATTGTATGTTATTATCATGTTTCTAGGGGACATTATGATTTTCCCATACTAATTTTTAAACAATTAAGTAAAAATACATAATGGGAAAAAAAACTTTACTTTTCTTTTATGGAAACAAACAAGCATAATAAAAATTATGTTTTCCTCTTGTCTAGTCATGGACAATCATGCCATTCGTAAATGTGTTTTAAAACTTGAACCTTATAAAGCAACACAGACCAAGGTGGCAAAGATACGGCTCTAAACTCTGACATACCTTTTTAGCCACACAAAGACTTTAAACTTCATGTGTCAGACATTGTCCTTATTTTTACATCTGCTACACAGAATAGCTGACAATAAAACACAAGACTACCATGAAAAAAGCAAGCCTGCAAAAAAAGTAAAGTCTTCTCCAAAAATATTTAAAGTCCCCCAGGGAAATTTTAGAAAATATAGATGTCTTTAGCACCTTGATTATTTTAAACTAATAACATTAAATGTTTTATAACACAGCAGCATATTTATTGCATTAATGGGAAATTCAATTGCAGGATTCTGTATAAATATTGAAAAGGCACAAGTCTTCCTTAACACGCCTTTTGTCACACAGCCACAGACATGCTAAAAAAAATCTACTTGCAGTTAAAGGCAGAGGGATATATCCCTTTTACCAAAATGAACCATGTGTTATCCTTCAGAAAATTCAATTCTAATTTAAATTCCTTCCCACTGATGTAATTAAGGACAGAGACCAATGAATGTTGGGTCAGATCAATATGTGTTCTTGGAAAATCTACCTGTAGCTACAACTGTAACACTGCAATAAAGTATTCTTGAAATACAAAGAATGAGAACTTTTTGGCTTTCAAATGAAGGTCGTGTTATGTTGTTGGAAGTGGAAACGTACAGCTCAATATGTATCTAATCCAAATTGAATATTTCCTGGAATGACCTAGAGAGTAGTCTGGCAAAAGATAACAATGCAGATCCAGTGACTATAAACATGATTCTCCCTTCTCCTTGCAGTCATTTTTACCTATCTTTTATGGAATAAAATATTTTATTCAAGTTGCTACATGAACACTACAGATTACCCACATGGTCTGACTGAGACTGAAGAAAGCCTTTGTTGTGCAGAACCCAGAACAGGTTTAGACTCTTGTAAAAATGCTGTAAACTTGGATCTCAGTTGTGTATTTTCACAGCTTCTAGAAAGATTCAATCCAGAACTGTCTGCTGTTGATGCCAAAGTTTGCTCACTGATACTAGGTTATGGAAACAAAGCTGCAATAGTGACGCTGGTGGAGAAGAAGAGAGATAACTTTGAAGGCAGAAAGGATACTAAGGTGTACAGACAAGAAGACGAAGCAATGACTATGGCTAATATTTCACAGCTTCAAAACAATATTGTGAATACTGACATACAAGCTGTTCTTCTGTCATAGGGAATCTATGAAAAGGCAGTTTGTGTAATATTAATGCCAGCTTGAAAGAAATGGACAACAGGGAAGGAATTGTCTCTTATTAATCACCATTGCAGGGTATGACACAACAGGCCTTCTGCTTCTTCTCTGTGACAGTCTCAAAATAAAAGGCCAGGATGACATATTCAGCATTGCTGTTTCTATCTTGCCTCTTCAGTTATTCTGTCATTAAATAAATATCAAATATAGCATATCTCCTTTTCACAGTGTTCAATGTAGGTATCAGGTTCAGGTATCCTCCTTTGCTGGAAGTAAGAGAGTAGGTAGCCTAGGACATGGTAGAGGAGAGTATGTCAAATTTATCTCAGTCATGTTCTTCCCCTTCCAAGCCAAATTCTGATCTTTTTCTGAATTTGAATCTGGGAAGGGAAGGGAAGGGAAGGGAAGGGAAGGG